>JBBPBO010000005.1:35561040-35589577 GCA_037974295.1 Cicer cuneatum | reverse complement strand
TTTTGAAAAATACCTCATCATTAAAACCCAGAAGAAACAAAGAGGATAATTCTCAATTATAAAAAGTCCCATATTAGAAAGGATATCCTCCCCAATTAATATTTATCCACACTACCAATAATAGTATTGATTATAGTTAACTCTAAATTTTCAAAGTAAATGATATATTTAAAAAATATAATAAATATATATCTAATTTTTGACAATATAAATATATATCTAAATAATATTTAGGGACAATTTTGTTAGTTATCTCTTTAGGCGAATTCAAACATATCTACTGATCTACCTACAGAAAACAACTCATGCGACAAATGACAAAACATAAATAATCGAATGCACATTTGATAATCATTCTAGTCACAGAAATGTTGAAATTTACAATTCTGTGGTGCTGGTTAATTTCAATCAGCATCCCCAATCACCCCTCCATCAAAGAATAACTGTACAAATAAATAATTTTAACGTGTAAAATGGGAGATAAAGAACCACTGTGCTAAAGCTCTAAAACTTATCCTTAAATATATGCCTTGTACTATCATCACCTTTCAGAAGTGTCATTCTCTGAGACCTTGAATAACCTTGTCTGTTATTAAGAATATCAATGTAATTCCGAAGCCTGTAACGGTCCGAGTTTGTCAGCGAAAATGGAGGGTTGAGAATAAGGGATGGTCCTTCCACTAGAAGGAAAACCAATAGACGGACTGCTTTTGAATACAACGCAGTTGCACTTTCCATATCACCCATGAGCTCTTCTACCTGTTAACAACAAATGAGTAACACATCCTTAGCTTTACCATCCACATGTTTGTTCATCCACAAAATATCTAATATATCCTAAACTTCAAGTATAAAAAGTGATGTGGCAAACAAAGCCTTTTCCTACTAGGTAAGATTTGCTCTATGAATCAAATAACACTATATTATGTCCTCGTTCATTTTATCTAATGACGACATTTACAACCAAATCCTTATTAATTGTTTGACCTATTGTTTTCCTTAGTCTATACTACTACTTACTATTGAACAATCTTTCAATGGTTCCCAACAATTTATTCAATCGGGGAGACCCTCTAGTAAGGATCACAAGTGCAGAGCTGTATTTTGAAATTCAAGAGTTCAGGAGGTCAATCGCATTAGCATAGGTCAGTATGGATGGGAGCACAGTCCATTGGTTCAACCATCTTACAGCAGCCATTCCATCCCTAACAAGACTGATATTAAAGAAAGTGTTGATTGCGGTAGAAAATGGACAGCAAAATACTTAACCATGAGAATTTGGCCACATCGAGGCTGGAAGGAACCACAGATGAATACATCGATCAATTTGAGTTCCTAATTTCTCTCATTTCAGGCATTCTAGGTGCATTCTATTGGGGAACTTCTACGGACTACACGAGGAGATTCAACACCAGTGGAACCTCACAAACCCAACTCTTTTGACTGCTGGAAGTC
Organism: Cicer cuneatum; assembly: GCA_037974295.1. Lineage (NCBI taxonomy): Eukaryota > Viridiplantae > Streptophyta > Magnoliopsida > Fabales > Fabaceae > Cicer > Cicer cuneatum. Next base: position 35,588,122 of record JBBPBO010000005.1, on the reverse strand, counting down.
CTTAGGGGTGTTAGGCATCAGACAATCTATGATGGATAAATCCCTTCAAGATTAAAAGGAATAATTGCTACCCATTCTTGGAGCACCCCAGGTTCAGTAGGTTCTTTTTATGGTAACCATGTTATTGGTGCGAAGTGTTGGAACCAAGTTGGTTCTAAGTACTTAGGATTTTGATGGTTACAAAAGCACTCAATGTAATCTTATTTTGTACCTTGAATTATTAAATTAAATACAATCAGAATATGAAGAAATCAGAAGCAGAAGATCAAAGGAAAATGAATTCTGGAATTTTCAGAAGATGTTCTAGGATGTCAAAACATCACCAGAAGATATGTTTTCTGGCCCAGAACAGAAGGAAGAAAAATCAGAAGGAAACATGGATCATACCTGAGGAAAGCCTGCCAGAGGGAGAGTTGATCCAGACCAAGAGGAAGAGGAATCAAATATCAAATTTATTCTAGAAGTTATTGTGACCAGAAGATGGCCTGGCAGTGAAATATTAAACTGCCCAAACTTGTTCCAAACTCAACCAGAAGCTAAGTTTATGAGTCCAGAACAAGAGAATCAATCTGGATTTGACCCAGACAATAAGAGAGCATGATTCAGGGCATGAAACTAAGTCAAGACAAGAAGAAATGATTTCCAGAATGATCCAGACCTGATCTAAAATCAAAGGTAAAATGCCCAGACTGAAATATTTATTGTCTAGATTTAATTTCAATTTAATCCAGACCAAAGTTCAGAATTAGTCCAGATCAGAGGGAAGATTTCCAGATCAGTGGTTCGGAATTAATTATTTGGTCCAGTGATGGTCCAGATCAGAAAATCAGACCATGGCCCAGTGTTGGCCGAAATCAGAGGGACAGAATCTATAGTCCAGCAAAGGCCGAATTCAGAGGATTATAACATATCAGGTGCGCATCCAAGATGGCCGAAATCAGAAGATCAGAGGGTCAGGAAGTGTAGTCCAGAGAAGGCCGAAATCAGAGGATCACAGCATAACAATCAATATGGTCTAGATATGGACTAGCGCATGAAGATCCAATTGTCCAGATTTAATCAGGAAATTTATACGGTGGAGAATTTAATTTATTTTGATCAAAGGATTAAAAAGATTTATTACAAAAATAAAGTGAGGTGTTGTGGAATTCAAGAGCTGTGGCGGGAAGGAACCAACAGATTTAATTGGCCAGTTATTTTGAAAGGAAATCTGAAGATATGTTTTTTATTTATATGAAGCCCAATTGGTCAAGTTATTTTTACAGAGAATCCAGCAAGATTCAGCTCGAATTTAAGCAATGGAAGAGGCCCTAATCTGCATCTATAAAAGGAGACTCAAGGCAGAATACTCAAGCATCGAAAATCACAAAAGAGTCATACACTTCCAAAGCAAACACCCAAATTTTCATAGAAGTCAATTGTGAGTTCCAGCTTTCAAGAAGCAAGTACTCGTGTTATTTTCCTTCCACTGTGTCAAATCTAAGTTGAAGTAGAGTCTACAAGCTGAGGGAGTCAGTAGGGGTAGCAGGTTACTTGGCAATTAGATTCATAGTGTTGTGTGTTAAATCTAAGTTGTTGAAATAGAGTCTACAATCTGAGGGAGTCAGAAGGGGTAGCAGGTTACTTGGCAATTAGATTTATAGTGTTGTGATTTCTTCTACAATCTGAGATTGTCAGATTGGCTGAAGACAGGAGCAGCATTCCTCAAAAAAGTCTAGGATTGTTAGACTGTTTGAGAAGACTGACTTGGAGGGTCAGTAGCAAGGTTGTAATTCAAGGTTTGAATTAGTGAAATCCTTCAAGGTGAAGGGACTGGACGTAGCCTCGTTAACGGTGAACCAATATAAAAACTGTGAGTTTTATTTTTACTTTTATCCGCTGCTAACTCTGTTTTTATTTATACATCAAGTTTTGTTTTAAAAGTATAAAAACAGGAAAAGTATTCAAGTTAAGTCAAACACAATTCAACCCCCCTTCTCGTGTTTGCACCTTCACGAAGTACCCAACGACTTTACCGATGACTAATCTCCTCCAGAAACCTGGCTGGCCACCCTTTAGTGAGGTCTCCCTTTCCAGGGTTTAGTAGGGTTTGAGCATCATGCATACTACTCACCAATAAACCAATGTGAATGGCTTCCAATAGGAAAGTTGGCAAAAATAATGTGAATTGTGAAACCAAGGGTTAACGAGGTGTCCAAAAAGATAGCAAGAAAACCAAAGTGAAGATGAAGTTCAAGAACCGTTAAAGACGAGAAATCGGAGAGCTAGGAATCTTGAAACCAGGAGTATAAAGAAACAAAAGCAAAGATGGTGGCATGAACATGATTACTTCACTATTTAAAAGGGGATGGCGGCATGGACATGATTAATTCACTATTTAAAAGGGGAAGTTTCTGTCGACACTGTCGCTGCTGAACTGGAGAACAGGGAAGTTTCATCATAAAGGGTCCAATATTGCAAGAAAATCTCTCAATGTGAAGAGACACAGTTCTCAAAAGTTAAAACCAAGACCCACATAGACAACCGTCGGTGACCATGAGAATTTATCTAAGCTAACCCCCCCTGCTATGACCCCCTTGAAATCATTGAAAGAATTGGCAAGGTTGCAAACAGCTTATTACTTCCCAAGAGAGTCCTCAGATACATCCAGATTTTAAAGTACAGGTCATAAAAGGCAGTAGGGGGAGCATACTTGGAGTCACGGCTGCCTGCATCTGTATTAGTGGAGTCCCTCAATCCCACAGCACCTCTAGCAGTGATTGACTAACAAATTGTTATATAAGCAAATTTGAGGAATAGTAGCTAGTGTGTTGGAAAGTCATAATTCTCATCTAAGGTGATAATTGGGCTTATAATGCCTTTATTTTATGGACCTCAGGACCTTTCATTTCCTACTTCGGTCTATCATCTTATGTTTATTTATCCAATGGAAGATTCTACACGGGAAACAGCTTCTGCCAATCACAATAAGTTTACAAATTTAATCCACGATGACAGGGCTAATAGTGGGGACTGGGGAGGGTGGCAATGCTGACAAGTGACAACCCACACAAGGACTAACTGTTAATAGTCCAAGTAGCAAGTGGACCTGAACATATGGTAAATTTTATGTACGAGGCATTAGAGGGGTGTGGCCAAAAGGAAAGGAGAAAGAGCACGTAGGAGATGACGGGGTGTGGCTAGTCAGTCAAGACACAGAAACACAGAAACGGTGGGAAGATAGGGGGAATGTTAGTTTTGCAACATCAGAGGGGTAACTCATTGTTTCTTTGATCACCATACTTGAATAATACAATCCTATTTTCTCTTTATCTCCTCTCACCCAACTACTTATCATTGACATAAATTTAGTATACAAAAGAAAATCTAACATTGCCAATTAAGTTTAATTAAATGAACCTAAAATTGCATTTCAAAGATGCATTTTAGAACCCTATCCATAATGGTAAAAATGAGAAGCAGAAGAAAATACTCACACCCCCATGTCTCCCAAAAGTAAGGGCGGCTTGAAATATTGTCTCCATTGCATCTGGCATCTCTGTATTTCCTGCAATCAGGAGAAATATATAATTGTTTAAATCTCATATAATATGGAATGAAATATAAGAGTTAGCTCTCTCTCTCAAAACACACTGCTTTACATCTTCTGACATACATTGTATCCTTAAATTATGCAATAGATTACAAATATAGTTGACAATTATTTTCTTTATTGGCCATCTTTAACTCTCACTCTTGACAAAAGCATTACATTGGATGTAGTGAGTACTGCATCAGTTCATTGGATTTGAAAGTTTACACATAAACAATAATAAACTCTTGACTATAAAGCAAGCATGAAAAAGAAGATATTATCAGAGAACCAAAAAATTTATTTCACTGAAGATACGCAGGCAAGTACTGATGCAAAGGATAGCTAATTTTAATGGAAAACAAATCAACTAGTAATTCAGCTCATGATAAATATAAAAGTTATACCAGGCTCAATGGTCTTAGCAAGGTCTTCGGCATGCTCAAATTCCCTCAAAAAATCACTTTCAATTTTAGATAATATGTCCTTTGGCCCTAGGGTGTTTTCATCAAGACATTCTTCTGAATCAGGACTGCCTGGCTTCTTGCTGGTGCTCCTCCGATATCTTGAAGCTTCTTGATTTGGACTTCCTTCCATGGCTGAGGCAGCCTGTGTATGGCATATGTGCAGTGCTTGCTTCCAAATGGCCAGAATTACAAGCTCAATAGAAAATGCTTCTAGCTGCTTTCTTGCCTCAATCTTATAATTTGTTTAGAAAGGTGGAATAATAAGAAAGATCGGTAACATGAATTATATGAGAAAAATAACAAATTCAATATTTATTCAAGAAAAACTACTTGATGCAATACCAAAGGCAGCAGCATGAGAGACATCAAGGGAAATATAAACAGGAAACAGGGTTTGAATCATTCCCCCAAAGGAAAAGTTCTTAACAGGCAAGTAGCAATGCATAATGCATACTACTGATGGGACTATCCAACAACTTCACAGTTTATGACAACAATAACACTAATAACAACAACAAAGTTTCTTGAGCAGGGGGGGGAAGCACTAAACGGTTGTATAGGTTATTATCTAGAATGCTTGCATTATATGAGAAAAATAACAAATTCAATATTTATTCAAGAAAAACTACTTGATGCAATACCAAAGGCAGCAGCATGAGAGACATCAAGGGAAATATAAACAGGAAACAGGGTTTGAATCATTCCCCCAAAGGAAAAGTTCTTAACAGGCAAGTAGCAATGCATAATGCATACTACTGATGGGACTATCCAACAACTTCACAGTTTATGACAACAATAACACTAATAACAACAACAAAGTTTCTTGAGGGGGAAGCACTAAACGGTTGTATAGGTTATTATCTAGAATGCTTGCATCCATTATATGAAATATACTGTATCACTCAATACTGGACCACAAAATGTCCTGACTAGTTTAAAGATAATGTAATAATTGAAGAACTTATAAATGCTTTTGTAGAGACACCGTGAATAACTAGTTCATATTCTATCATAAATGCACGTCCCTGATTTCAGTGGGAAACTTTTACAAATAAAATTTGTCATTGTATTGCATAATATGAAAATACCAATCAAATTTTTAGCAACATTTACCTTCTCACTAACTAATTCTGTGATGGCAGATGCATACTCTTGCAATGATTTTACCCTTGTCATGAAGTGAGTTGATGGCTGTTCATCACCTGCATCCATCGATCCATGTGAAGTCCCAGGAGCAGAGTCCTGACTACCTGAACTTCCAATTTGGTACATGCTATTGGTAGATACACCAGCGATTTGCATTGGAGCACTTAATCTAGTGATTGTATTCGAAGATTCTTGGGGGAAACAACCTGACCTATATATGGAATGGCTGGGTTTTGATGCTTTCACTGAAGAAAATGAAACATCAATAGGGGGCCCAGACACAAGAACATATTCTTGATCAATATTCTCAAGTGAATCTGTAACTGCCAATTTCATAGAACAAACGTAAGCAGCATTAAAGATAATTTGAAAGACATGTCTTAAATCTATCCACGAAAAACAGAAATGCAAAGAAGAAACTTCAGTTTGGTATTGATACCTTTTGGATAAGGGTTTGCAAATATCCGTTCTGGAGATTCTAGAGGATTAGTGAGATTTCTTCCTGAAATTTTATGGTTGTTCAATCTTTTAGTAGTGTTTTCAGGTCTCTGTGTTACACTACTATATCTGGAAGCAGAATTTACATTATTATAAATAGAAGTTGACTCTTCTTTATCTAGTTTTGTATTTAGATCAAATCCAAAGGTAGACTTCATTGAGGACTTCTTCCTTGAAAACAATGTACTCCCTTCAGGTCCACTGGAATCATCATCTAGAATGAAAGGTAAGCAATCCTCTTGACAATTTTCCTCGGTTCTTCTCAAAGGGTCAGTCGCTGTTGAACGGAACCCACCTACCACCCTTGAAGAGCTTTTATTCCTGCAAACCAAGAGAAATTAATATCTTGAAACTAAAAAACAATGAAAACCATAAATTCTAAAACTAAAAGCCTTCAATTTTACCTTAATGGTTCATCCTGTTCCATTTGCTTCGGATAAAGGAATGGGTGATTAAAGAATTCTTCAAAAGTTAGACGTTCAACTGAAAATTATAAAACGAAAAACTAACAATGTATCAGAAAGTGGTTTTACTTAAATGTAGGGTGGAGCACTGATAAAGGATAGATAGTCTAAAACTATCATGTTAGGTCTCTAACTAACTTTTAACTGTCAAACTGAATGAGTAACAGTTTGACAGCTCAGCATAACTTTCATTTTCTGATTCAAAAACAGAATTGTAACAAACTGAATTCAATGAAATTCTCTCAATGGAAAATACTGAAAATTAAGAATTTTATCAAGCAGAAATGTGTAAATTTCCCTCACCTAATACAAGAAAAAAGAGATTATTATGAACATATTTTATAAATATCATCCCTCAAGCCCCAACTAATTATCTATGATCAATCCTCAAATTCACCACCCTTCCTCAAGTCATAAGACTCCTTTATAGTTGTTAGAATGTAAATATCTTAAGACATCCTTTATATTAGAGTATTAATTTCATAGGAACAGTTTATCATCTTAGATTATCTTTAGTTTTTGTATTATTTATTATTATTATTATTATTGTTGATTTCCTTATTTTATAGCATAGAGTCTGTGTATTCGTATAAATTGATATTAGAGTTTAGACTTTTGTATCATGTTAGTGTTAGAATATTAAAAAATATCTTATAATATCTTTTATATTATATTAGAGTATTTTGAGTTATTTCCTAGGATCAATTTTTAATCATTTAGATATCTTTATATTATCTTTCATTATTATTATTATTTGTTCCTGATTAAGGATTGAGTCTATGTATCTCTAAAAATAAAGATAACTATTGACTCTTTTGTATCAAGTTAGGATATAGCTATTATCAATAATATTCAAGCTTTTATTATTTTCTATCCACCTTTTCTCTAAAATCCCCAACTTGTAGTATCAAGATATTATCAATTCACTATCAATAATTTCAAGCTCTTATTATTTCGCTCGTCCTTTTATCTAAAACTCATAACTTCAATAAATGTCTTACTTATGCTTTAAACTATCGTTGATAAGTTACCTTTGCAACAGGAACCTAGTATCAAGTATAATTAGGTATCTATATTTCACCCGAAAATCCAAAATAAGCATTCTCCAGTGTCAAATGCTATGTCGGGTCTCCATTAGCAAGATGGAAAGGCATCAAAATTCCCCTTTATTCTTGTTAGCATGATCAGGAGGATGATTCAAGTTATCTAAAAACCTAACATCAAAGAAAATTTGTTGGCCCAATATTGTTGTATGAGTTACCAAACTGATGGTTCTTACCAGAACATATCTAACTTCGCACAAGCAATACAACATGCACCTAGCATTCCTCTCAACTAAAACTAGTTTTCCAAGCAATTGGGCATAGAATTACTACAAGAAACTTTATAACTATAACATACAGTGATGAACTGATTGCTGGGGATACCATAAAATATCTTAAACAGGCCTGCAGACTTCACACTTCATTTATGTCTCAGAGTTCAATCTATAACAAAATCAAAATATACCTGGATTACGGCGTAGTAATTTCTGACACAAATCTTTGCACTCAGAACTCAAACTTGGGCTATCAGATGGAAATTGCAATTCTGTCGATTTCATAATATTCTGTAGTAACTGCAGAATTCATAATTATAACAGTAAGCTAACTAGGAAGGCCAAAAAGTCATACCCAATTAGAAGACTACGTTACAGATAATAGCACCAAACTGTAGAAATTATTGATTGGTAAGGACTACTTTGTTTTTGCAAAAAGAAAAAATGATTACTCAATGGCTACAAAGGGAGGAATTAATATCAATTATATACCTGTATTTGATTGTTTCCAGTAAAAGGTGTTTTTCCTGTAACAAACTGATATAAGATTGTACCAACACTCCAGAGATCTGCCTGCATATTTAATTCAGGATAAATATGATGGAAACCAACAATGAATGCTTTTTGGTGTTCTGATGACATTCAAAAGTAAAAATCACCTTAGCATCATACTTCTGCAGTTGCATGATTTCTGGAGCCATGTAGAGTGGTGAACCACACAAGGTTTCTGCAAGGCCCATAGGTTGCAGAGATCTGCCAAAGAAGAAATTTGTGCATTAATAACTAAATTGCAGAAAGGAGTACAAAGCCTTTTCCAAATACAATTCCCTTTATTTTTAAAGTAAAAAGGAAACAAACAAGCAAAATCAAAACAAAAAAGTCAAAATAAGCAAGGTGGTATAATGTTTAAGTAGATCCACAATTCAAAGATTTAGCAATTTGAGGAAACATCAAAATAAAATACTTTATATTACAATATTACATCACTATGATAAACAAAGTAAACTAATTTAAACTATACTTTCACCAAAAATCTTTTATAAAATATTTAGCCACAAATATAAACTAATACTTTTGAAAAGATTGGGCATTTGTGAGGCTTTAATCATTTTTGGGGTCTTAAAGATGAATTATAGAAATAATTAGGCTACCTTGCAAATCCAAAGTCAGCTATCTTCAGCACTGACTTCTCATCATTTCTGGAGAGAAGAAGATTCTGTTTCAAGAATGATAGGCATATTACCGATATTTAGATTTAGATACAATCACAACACAACCTTCATACAAAGATTAAATTTTAAAATAGAGGGGAATCAGCTAGGAATATGAACTTAAAAAACAAACAAATGATAGGCATTTATGCTTATAAGTATTAGGATACCTGTGGTTTCAGATCTCGATGAATAAGGTTATTGTCCCGAAGAACTTGAAGTCCAGTAGCTGTAACACAGAATTCTCCTTTATTACCAGAAGAGCATAAAAAGAAAACACAACTATACACAGCTGAAACATACCCAGCTGCCGCATAAAATGCTTTGCAGTTGCCTCTGGTACCCTTCCATGGCGTTGTATATACAAAGAAAGATCCCCCCCTTTACAATACTCTAACACAAGATGTATCTTCCCAGGAGCCTATATAAAATATAAATAGAATTAATGATATTTCTAAGCAGACTTTCTTGATAACCAATCAACGTAAATTTCATTTGGCTTCACACTTGCCCATATAATAATTTCTTCCATACCAATTTATTCGCAAGTGCTAAAATTCTGAGTCAAAACCCATTCCATTTGGGAATTTTTAGAATAAAAATAAGCCAATCCAAATACTTAAATCATAAACCATAGTAGACAGCTATATTTCAGGCCAGAGCCAAATTCAGGCCACTCAACTTAGCATTAAACTATGGTGTGCTACCATTGCCCAACTGCAATATCTAGAACTAATGTGAATTCACTGTCAAATAGTCAAAATAACTCATACACTTTTAGTACAAAGCTCTTTATTCCCAAAATTAAACTAAGCTTTAGCCTCAGCATTTTAACAATCATTAAGCACCCCAATTCAATTATACAGCAAAACATCGCATCAGAGTCAATAAAGAGATTCAAACAACTCTTTTTAAATATATATTTTTTTACAAAATGACAAAGAAATGGTGTTGCACTTTCACCTCAAAGCCAAAAGATTTTCCTACATATAGTTGTAACATATACAACTCCTTATTTAGTACACCCCCCATAAAAGGTAAAACCTGTATCAAATTCTCCACTACACCATAAATCTAACTTTATGGTATAACACCCATTAGAATAAACCAAACTTTACATTATAAATTTTAACGCACCCATTTCAAGTTGTTTCACCACAACAGTAAAACAAATACATCAATTTTCAAAATTACAAAACTTATCCAACTGTTTTAAACTCCTAAAACAGTTATATTCACTAAAAAACAATACATAATCCACGAGACAAACCATAGTAAAATACCCTAAAACTCAAAACATTTTAATTAAAACTCGGCATACTATTTTAACCACCTAGAACAAAATTATTCACTATAATATTACATTATTTACATATCAAACCATAGTAACATACCCTAAAACTAAAAACAGTTTAACTAAAACAAATCATAATTTATAAAAATAAAAAACAGAAAAACTACTGACTAATATTTTTTTCATTAAATTCACAATTTCAGTATTAAACTTACAACAGATTTATATATATAAATTGTAAATATAAATTAATCAATATCAACATTAGATTACACTAACATACAAATAAGAAAGTAAAGTTGAACTAAAATAAAAATAAAGACCTGAATGATATCGTGCAAAGAGATGATATTAGGATGATTAATACGCTTCAAAATGACAATCTCAGACATGAGACTCTCTTGAAGCTTCTTATTAAGTCTCAAAGTTGCGATTTCCTTTATAGCCACTTCTGTTCCATGAACTTTGTGTCTCGCATGCCACACAACTGAAAACGAACCTGCTCCAATTTGCTTCCCAACTACGTAGTCTCCGACCACCCTGCTACTCCGTCCCGTCGCCTGAGCCATCGCCGCAATAAGAAAAACCCTAGAAACCGGATTCAGCTCCGAATTCGGAAAACGGATCTTCTACTATGAGAGTTTTAACGATTGGAACGGTTCTTCCGGTTATGATTTTGGTTTTGATTTTGAAGATCGATTTTGTTTTGTTGTTATGCTGTGAATGAATGAAGGAAGAAGATGATGATAATGACGATCATAAATAAAACTTCTTTAATTGATTAATTGAGGTTTTATATTATAAGATAAACATTAAATTAAATTAAATTAAATTAAATTAATGAATGTTTATTAAATGTTTTTTTTCAAGGACGGGATTTTGAGTTTGAATAGAGACACGTTATGAAGTTTTAGTTTTTCAAGTTATTAATCATTTTTTTTCATTCTTTTTCGTGATATATTGTTATTATTGTTTTTTTTATTTTCTTTGTACGAACATAATATTATTGTTGCTTCTTTTATGAAGTTATTGTTATTTTTTTACACATGTTGTTATTATTCTTTTGTACAAAAACGTGCTATCGTTATTGTTGATGACATTATTGTTTGAGGGACAGTTTGTTACATATTTAAAGTAAGCACCTGATTGTTACAATTTTTTTTTAAAATGATTTTGATATACTATTATTTATTTTAGTTACAAGTTTTTAAAAAAGAATTTTAAAAATAGAGTTTTGAATAAAAAAAATTGATTTAAATAAATTATTTAAAAATATTATTTTAAATATTTCATTTATTTGTTAAATTTATTTTTTAATAATAAAATTTAAAAACTAATTCAAATAAATAATTATTTTAAGAAATTCTTTATAAAAATCATTTTTTATAGATACTTGTTTAAAACAAATTTGATTTTTAACATTTAAGAATCTATAATAATAAATGTTTAAATTATTAAATATAAAAATTACCCTTTTTTTTAACTGAAAATAAATAAATTTGAAATAACTTCTATTATTTTTAAATTATTTTTGTAAAAATTAATTTTTTAAAATATATAATAAAAATCACTTTTTAAAAATCTAAAACAAACACGTTAAATTCTCATGAAACTTATTTAAAAATATAAAATAAAAATCAATTTTCTAAAATCTAAAACAAATGGGACCATAAGGTGTAATCCGGTATTAGATATATAAAATTATTATTAACATTATCTATAATAATTATTAAAATTATATTTTTTTTACTATAATTTTATACCAATTAAATATTACATAGAATAAAAACATATATAAATTCAATTAAAAAAAATGTATATAACTATATTAATGAAATAAGATTACTCATATTAGAACCCACACGTTATTAAATCAACTTTTAATATATCTATAAAATAAATAAATTTCAAATTTTATAGTGAAAATAGAAATCAATTATATATATATATATTCGTTGACTCCAAGAGTAATTCTATGATGAGTTATTCTCCTAAATAACTCAATACAATGATTAATTTAATTAATTCAATCTTTGATTATTGATATAATATATTAATAATCAAGCACACAAAATTATATATAAATCTAAAATTGGTGGCTATGTAATTTATCCATCGATGTTTACTTATATTTTTTAAAGTTTATTATAGATTGATTTGAAATTATTTAATGAAGTATTAAATAATTTTAAAATTTTATCAAAATTTGTGGAGTTAACCTACTAAGTAAAAACTTTTGATTTGACTGTTAGATTAGTAAAATTAATTGTTTATATTGAGCTATTAAGCAGATTATAGAGTTACTCCTAGAGTCGACGGATCCCCATTCATATATATATATATATATATATATATATATATATATATATATATATATATATATATATATATATATATATATATATATGTATATATATATGAGGAGGGATCAAATTATACTCAAAGAGTTAAACTTATTTAATAACATCGTGTCGGATAAATATTTTTCAAAATCAACTATTGGATTAAAAACTACTATCACATAGATTATCTATAAATTTTGACATTAATCTATAATCGTTTACTATGTCATCAAAATTCATCAAGATCAACGTCAACAATGCAATTGTATATAACGTTAATTTTGACACATTTTGATGACACAGTAAACGATTATAAATTAATGTCAAAATTTATAGATACGGGCCATATGATATTGTTGGAATCAAGTTGGTTTTTGCAATTAAAGTTTTGATGTTAACAAATATATTTTATGAAAATCGTATTTTGACTTAGAAGGAAAAATCAGAGGATGACGTCACCAGAAGATAAAAAATGCCACCATAAAGTTTGGCTAGAGGATACATCTAGAGGATACCAGAGGATGCATCCAGAAGATACTAGAGGATGTCATCAGAGGGTACCAGAAGATACCTCTAAAGGATGTTATCAAAGGAAAACATCAGAGGATAGCATCAATAAGAGGATATCATCAAAAGGAAGGAAAAATAACATCATCAGAGGATATCTTTCTTGGCCCAGATCAGAAGGAAGCAGAGTCTAGAAGGAGACCTGGTCCAGACTAGAACGAAACTTGTCATAGGGAGACTTGGTCCAGACCAGAAGGAAACATAAGTCAGATTTGGTCCAAACTTAATCTTGACCAGAAGATAGCATGGTCGTGAATATAAGACTCAGTGCAGACTTGGTCCAGAGCAGAAGATAACTGGTCCAGAACAAATGACTTGGTCCAGACCAGAAGATAGCATGGTCCAGAACATAAAACTTCGTCCAGATCAGAAGATATAACTGTCCAAAATATAAGACTTAGTCCAGATTTAATTCAGACTCAATCCAGACTTAGTCCAAACTTGGTCAGATCAGATGATAAATGTCCAGATTAAAATATCAATGGTCCAGACTAGAAGACAAATGGTCCAGTTGAAAAGATCAATGGTTCAGATTAAAATATCAATGGTCTAGATTAGAAGATCAATGGTCCAGATCACAGAATGGTACAGATCAGATCACATGGTCCAGAATTGGCTGAGATCAGATGATCACGTAATGGTACAGATCAGATCACATGGTCCAGAGTTGGTCGAGATCAGAGGATCACAAAATTGGTACATATCAGATTACATGGTCCAGAGTTGGCCGAGATCACAGGATCATACGGTCCAGAATTTAAATCATGATGCAAATCAGTGAAGACTTGATTAAAATTCGAAGAAGACTTGATTAAATTTTGATAGAAATTTGATCAAAGTATTAAGGGGATTTGATTCAAAAAATCACTGAAGACTTAAAGAAATTCGAATGCAATCTGAAGCTTAAAAATATATGATTTGAAATTAAAAGAAACAAGATTGGTCAACATAATTTTGAAATGCAATCTGAAGCTAAAAAGATACGATTTTAATTTAAGAGAAACAGGATTGGCCAACAGAACTTTCAAAGGAAATCTGAGCAAGATCTATTTCGAATTTAAGCTTCGACAAAACCCTATTTGCAGCTATAAAAGGAGGCTTCAGGTAGCAGCATCAATCATTTGAAAAACACAAGAACTCAAGCTTCATATTCAACACAATCTGAGAGTTCAAAAGAGAGAATCACTTGAGTGCAAAAGCAAAATTTTCTAAGTGTTTTCGAGAGAGAAATTCAGTGCAGCAATCAGCTTTCCAGAAGCAACTTTGCAGAGTTCCAAACCCTTGTAATCAAACCCAATAGTGGTGTAGATTCCTTCTTCAATCTGGGGTTGTCAGATTGGTAGGAAAAGACTTGACTTGTAGAGTCAAGGTGTTGTTTTCGTTCCTCAAAAGTCTGGGGTTGTCAGGCTGTTTGAGAAGACTGGCTTGAAGGGTCAGGTGCTGTAATTCAAAGATTTTGAATTAGTGGATTAAAGCCTTTAGGATGAAGGCACTGGATGTAGTCAAGTTGATGATGAACCAGGATAAATTACTGTGTTCTTAAGTTGTTATTATCCGCTGCTAAGTCTGGTCAATTATTCATCCAATAATTCGCATCAACATTCAACAAAACAGCAAAAGAATTCAAGTTTGGCAAACACAATTCAACCCCCCTTCTCGTTTTTGCACCTTCAATTGGCATCAGAGCTTGATCTCAAGATTGAGCACTTTACAGTGTTTGAGGAAAGATCCACAGGTTCAACGTGTCTAGAATCAATGAAGAAGCTACAGGGAGGAAACATCAACAGACCACCTATGTTTGATGGGGAACAGTTCGAGTACTGGAAGGACAGGCAGAAGAGTTTCTTTTTCTCACAAGATCCCGAACTTTGGGACATGGTGGAAGATGGCTATACTACTCCAAAAGATGTTGATGGTGTTAAAATTCCCTGAAAAGATTTTGATGCTGACCAGAAGAAGATGTTTAAGTTACATCACAAATCCAGAACGTTCATGATCAATGCAATCACATTCAAGGAGTTTGACAAATGCACTAACAAAAAAACAGCAAAGAGCATCTATGATAGTCTGGTTCTGACTTACAAAGGTAGCAAGCAAGTTCAAGAAGCAAAGGCCGACATTCTAGTCAAGAAGTACGAGCTGTTCAAGATGGAAGAAGATGAAGACATTGAAACAATGTTTTCCAATTTTCAGACTCTGGTTTCAGGATTAAGAGTACTCAAGAAGAGTTATACCACTGCTGACCACGTGAAGAAAATTCTTAGAAGTCTGCCAAACAAATGGAGACCAAAGGTCACTACTATTCAAGAAGCAAAAGACTTGAACACTCTGAAGCTGGAAGAATTAATCAGTTCCCTCAAGTCACATGAAATAGAGCTGGAAAAAGATGAACCCAAGAAGAAGAATAAAACCCTAGCCTTAAAGTCCAAACGGAAGAAAGTTCTAAAAGTAGAAGCAGAAACAAAATCAGAAGACAGTGATTCTGAGGACCAGAATTAGAAATCAGAAGCATAAGAAATTGCCTTCATAACCAAAAAGATTATGAAGGTATGGCCAAACAGAAGGAAGAAGTTTCCCAAGAGGAATTCCAAGCATTCCAACAGAGGAAAGGATGAACAAGACAAGAAGAGCATCATCTGCTATGGATGCAATGAACCTGGGCACATCAAATCACAATGCACGAATCTGGAGAAAGGAAAACACCAGAAGAAAGACTCCAAATCCAACAAGAAAAATATGATGGCAACATGGGATGATTCTGATGAATCTTCTAATGATGAAGAAGCTGAATTAGCAATGATGGCCCACATCAATTCTACCTTTGGATCCAACATAAAATCTGACTCTAGAAGTGAATCAGAAGAAACATAATTAGCTTTGATGGCTCGCACTCATTCTGCCTATGGATCCAACTCTAAAAGTGAATCAGAAGAAGCAGAATTGTCTCTGATGGCTCATATTCATTCTACCTCTGGATCCGACACATATGTTGACTTTGGAAGAAAAGAAGCAGAATTGGCTCACACTTATTCTGCCTCTGGATTCGACCCAGATACCGACTTTGAAAGAGAATCAGAAGATGAAGAAGCAGAACTGGCTCTGATGACTTACACCAGCACTGCCTCTAGATCCAACACAGACTCTGATTCTGGAAGTGAATCAGAAACATAATTGGTTTTGATGGCTCACACCAATACTGCCTCTAGATCTGATACAGACTCTGATTCTGGAAGTGAATCATCAGAAGAAGAAAAAGAGGTATTTTTCGAACTTACCCGATCTGATTTAATTACTGAAGGTGCAAATACGAGAAGGGGAGTTGAATTGTGTTTGACTAACTTGAATACTTTTTAGTTTTAAAACAAAACCTGTTATGTATGAATTAAAACAGAGTTAGCAGCGGATATAAAGTAAATAAAAACTCAGAATTTTATACTGGTTCACCGTTAACTAGGCTACGTCCAGTCCCTTCACTTTGAAGGATTTCACTAATTCAAAAACCTTGAATTACAAAGTACCACTGACCCTCCAAGTCAGTCTTCTCAAAAAGTCTAACAACCCTAGACTTTTGAGGAAAAGAACCTTGAATCTAATTACTAAGTAATCTGCTACTCCTTCTGACTCCCTCAGATTGTAGACTCTACTTCAACAACTTAGAACTAACACAAGGGAAAGAAAAACTTAGAGTACTTGCTTCTGGAAAGCGGATACTCACAATTGACCTCACTGAAAACTCAAGTATTTTGCTTTTAGAAGTGTATGACTCTCAAGAATTTTCGATGCAAAGTCTTCTGCCTTGAGCCTCCTTTTATAGATGAAGATTAGGGTCTCTTCCATGATTAAATTTGAGCTGTATCTTGTCTAGATTCTCTTGTAAAAATAACTTGGCCAATCGGGTTTCACTTAAATAAAAAACATATCTTTTTAGCTCCAGATATGCATTCGAAAATAACTTGGGCCAATCCTGTTCTTGATTAATTATGGATCAAATCTTTCTTCCCGCCAATAGCTTCTGAATTCCCACAAGACTTCAATTTATTTTTGTATCAAATCCTCTTAATACTTTGATCAAATTTCTATTAAAATTTAATCAAGTCTTATTCGAATTTAATCAAGTCTCCACTGATTATCATCATGATTAAATCTGGACTGTATGATCTTCTGATCTCGACCACATCTGGACCATGCAATCTGATCTTATGTGATCCTTTGATCTCGGCCAACACTAGACCACATGTTCTGATCTTCTGATCTCGGCCAATTACTGGACCATATGATTTGATCTGGACTATTTTATGATCTTCTGATCTCGGCCAACATTGGGCCATGATACATAAGTCTGGACCATTTTACATTTATCCTCTGAAATTTATCATTTAATCTGGACATGAATTTTACCTTTTGATCTGGACACTTATCCTCTGATCTGGATCAAGTCTGGATTAAATCTGGACATAGTTTTAAACTCTAGACCATGCTATCTTCTGGTCTGGACCAAATCTGAACCAAGTCATTTGTTCTGGACCAGTTATCTGAAGCTCTGATTAAGTCTGGACTAATTCTTATAATTACTACCAGGCTATCTTCTGGTCAGAATTAATTCTGGACCAAGTCTGACTTATGATTCCTTCTGGTCTGGAACAAGTCTCCCTCTGGCAGGCTTCCTTCTGGTCTGGACCAGGTCTCCTTTTGGACTCTACTTCCTTCTGATATGGGCCAGGAAACATATCCTCTGATGATGTTTTGAGCAACCAAAGTGAAACACCAGTCATGGTGCCTGGTCAATGGATGATGGTAGTATATGAAGGGGAAAAGGTATATGTTCCAACATCTGCCAAACAGAAGCAAACTGACTTTGGTGGAAGAAGAACTAGTCAATAAAATAACTATCATAACCAGGACAGTATGAAGAATCAAAAATATCAAAGAAAGCACACTTATCAACCAAATCAAAATAGGCAGAGGAATCACACTTATCAACAAAGCTGGAACTACCAGAGGAATCAGAATTATCATCAGTTCCAGAACTATCAGAGGAACCATATATATCAGCAGAAAGAGAAGTGTCAGAATCTGGAGACTTCTTCAAACACTCTAGTGAAATTCATCAAGACTACAAACCTGGAAGGGAATTCAAATTCCTTCATCCAGACTCTCTAATCACAGAATATGCAAATTCAGAATCTAAAAACCAGAAAAGATGAAATACGAGGGTTTTCAGAGTGAAACTAAAACTGGTCATATCATTTTCATTTAGAATGCCAAGTTCTCTTCATATCTTATAGAATGAATCTTTAGGCAAAGGTTTGTGAAGATTTTTGCTAGTTGATTATGTGTATCGATAAACGTAACTTCAACATTGCCTTTGAGAACATGATCGCGCAGAAAATGATGGCGTATGTCAATATGTTTTGTCCGAGAATGCATGGTTGGGTTCTTTGTGATATTGACAGCACTAGTATTGTCACATCTTAGAGGGATGCATCCGAGATTAAGTCCATAGTCACATAATTGCTGCTTGAGTCATATAATCTGTGCACAACAACTGCCTGTTGCTATGTATTCTGCTTCAGCAGTGCTTAGAGCCACACATGCTTGCTTTTTACAGGACCATGGCACTAATGCATTACCTAAGATATGGCAAGTGCCGCTTGTGTTTTTCCAATCTATTTTACATCCTAAATAGTCAGAATCAGAATAACCAACAAGATTGCATATACTAACTTTTGGATACCATAAGCCAACATTGGTTGATCCTTTCAAATACTTCATTATTCACTTTACTGCTGCAAGATCTGATTTCTTAGGATCTTCCTGAAACCTTGCACATAAATAGACATTGAACATAATATCTTGCTACCGGAGCAAATGTTTCATCAAAGTCGACCCCTTCTTCTTGGTTGTATCCTTGAGCGACCATCCTTGTCTTGTTTCGAACAAATATACCAATTTCATCTAGTTTGTTCTTAAACACCCATTTGGTACCAATGATGTGTTTATTGCCAAGATTTGGAACAAGTTCCCAAACCTCGTTTCTTTCAAATTGGTTTAGTTCTTCTTACATGGCAAGTATCCATTGATCGTCCTTAAGGGCTTCACCTACCTTAGAAGGTTCTATCTGAGAGACAAATGTCATATTCAAACAAACATCTTTAAGATTTAGCCTTGTAGTAACTCTTTTGTTGATATCACCTATAATGTTATCAATTGGGTGATCACGATGGGTTCTCCATTCTCGAGGGAGATCATTGTGTTGATCTTGCTGTTCTATATTGATTTCATTCCTTTGAATTGATTGATCAACTTGATTGTCCTTGCTTATATCATCACTTATAAAATCATCATCATCATCATAAGAAAAAATTTTACCTTCTTTTGAGGGGTTAGATTCATCAAATGATACATGCATAGATTCTTCAACTAATAAAGTTCTTTTATTGAAAATTCTAAAAGCTTTACTTGATAAGGAATAACCAATAAAAATACCTTCATCAGCTTTTTCATCAAATTTACCAAGATTTTCCTTACCATTATTCAGCACAAAGCATTTACATCCAAATATGTGAAAGTGAGAGATATTTGGCTTTCTACATTTATAGAGTTCATATGGAGTCTTCTTTAGGATTGGCCGAATCATTACTCGGTTGGATACTTAACAAGTTGTACTTACAGCATTTGCCCAAAAGTATTTTGGTAAACTTGAGTCACTTAGCATGGTCCTTGCAAGTTCTACCAATAATATGTTCTTTCTCTCAACAAATCCATTTTGCTGAGGTGTTCTTGGTGCAGAAAAGTTATGGAAGATTCCATTTTCTTCACAATATTCTACAAAAGAAGCATTTTGAAATTCTCTTCCATGATCACTTCTTATTGATACAATTTTGGTTGTTTGTTTATTTTGGACTAGTTTGGCATAATTTTTAAACGCTTTAAAAGCTTCATCTTTATTTACAAAAATAAGGTCCAAGTGAACCTTGAGTAATCATCAACAATTACTAGTCCATATGAATTTCCACCAAGACTTTTAGTTCTTGATGGTCCAAACAAGTCCATATGTAACAATTGAAGTAGTCTTGAAGTTGATACAATGTTTTTGAGTTTGAAGGAAACCTTAGTTTGCTTACCCTTTTGACAAGCATCGCATAATTTGTCTTTAGTAAATTTCATCTTTGGTAAGCCTACAACAAGTTCATGCTTGACTAACTCGTTTAAATGATCCATATGGATATGTGCAAATCTTTTATGTCATAGCCATGCATCATTGTTGTTGCTTACCATATGACATTTCATTTTTAAAGACAAATCATCAAGATTAATTATAAAAATATTTTTAAAACACTAACCAACAAACTAGATTTCATTTTATACCTCATTTCGGATAATGCATTCATCCTTGTTGAAAGTTATTTTGTAACCCTTGTCACAAAGCTGGCTAATGCTAATAAGATTGTGCTTTAATCCTTCAACATATAGAACATCTTTAATTGAAGGAGATAGAGCAGCACCAATTTTTCCAATGCCACAATTTTTTCCCTTGTTGTTATCTCCATATGTAAGACCCTTAAATTTAAAATTAAATTAATGGATTTAATATTAAGTGTATTTTGGGGAATAATTGTAAAATACTGAATACATGTATATTTTTTGTAAATATATATATATATATATATATATATATATAAATATTTTTTTGGAGGTTGAATTAAAATTTTTGGATGATGGATAAATTGAATTTAATTACAAGTAATTAACTATCAGGCAGTTAATTAAGATGTATCTGTTAACTACGACGAGAGTGATTAAGTACATGATGATCAAGCAATATTATAATATTATTGTTGGATGAGGTGGCACATACATATGCCTATATATATGAGTGAGAAGGAAGAGCAAAGACAGAAACCTTCCATCCTCCCTTACTGCATGAAACAGTACCATTATTCTTCCTCTTCCCATTCAGTTTTCTGTTAGCAGAAAAAAAAAAAGTTGCTCAAAAGTGAGATTACTTGGAAATCCAAGCACCAAACCACCAAGTACCAAGAACAAAAGTTGTTCCTCTCCTCATTACGGATCTAGAGAACCCACTTTGGTAGCGGCAAACGGAAACTTCGCCGACTTTTGTAGCGAAAACGTGAACGGGAGCAGAAACCTAACAGAGGTAAGGGGCACCTTCCACTTTCTATTTTGCATTTTAGGGATGTAAATGCATATTTGATGTGTGATCATATTTGAGTTTCTATTTTGAAAAACAAAACTGTTATGCATGTTGTCATAAAATGCGAAAAATGCATTATGTTGGTGTTTTAATAATCTGTGATGTTTGTTGTTTTGGTAGTTACCTCAATGTTGTTTTGTTTGTGTGGGAAAGCTGAAAAATGCCTTGCATGTTGTTTTGAGGATGATCCAAATGCATGAGTGGTTTGTGCTGTACTGTTTTGGTGGTTGACTTTCTGTTTTGATGAATAAAGAAAACTGTAATGTTGTTCTGGTGTTGGTGATTCTGTTTCTGTTATGTTGAAAACAATCTGGTGTTGATGATGGTTTTCAAAAGAAAAGGATTTAAAATGGTGGACATGTTTTTTGGAAAATCTGTTGTTGATGAAAAATATTTTTGAGTTTTGTGGTTAAAGAAAAACAGTGAGGTTATTTTGGTGTTGATGATTCTGTTTTTCTGTTGTGTTGTTAAAAATCTGTTGTTGATCATGTTGAGGGTGGTTTTTAAAGGAGAAGGATTTAAATGGGTGAAGGTGTTCTGGAAAATTTGTTGATGATGAAAAATATTTTGAGTTTTCTAGTTTCAAAAGAATGGTGATTTTGTTCTGGTGTTGTGTTGGTTTTTCAAAGAAAAGAATTTGGAAAATGTGTGGAAGTTTTAGGAAAATTTCACTGAATTCGAAGGTGTATTCGAATACAACATGAGTGTATTCGAATACAGCATGAGTGTATTCGAATACAGCCTACAAAGCTTATGTTTTTATTCAAGTTTTTGAACTTGTATTCGAATACGGGCCTCTGTATTCGGATACGACCCTGTCGTATTCGAATACAGGATTGAAATTTTGCCACTGTATTCGCATGTGTATTCGAATACAACACTCTTGTATTCGAATACAGAATGCTGATTTTTCACTATTTTAGCTTCTGTATTCGAATACAAGGGAGCTGTATTCGAATAAAGATTCGTGTTTTCCAGAAATTCAAGTTTCAGACACTGACATATGAACTTTAAGAGTTGGGGAAACATTGGAAAGGTTTGTGATGAATTAAAATGGAGTTTTTGAGATGGTTTGAGGTGGTGATGATGAGGTTCTAGAATTCTTTATTGATGCTATGAAAAATGCTGATTTTACACTGTTGTAGCTTATGTATTTGAATACAAGGAAGCTGTATTCGAATATAGAGTGTTGATTTTGCACTGTTTTAGCTTCTGTATTTGAATACAAGGAAGCTGTATTTGAATACAGATTCGTTTTTCCAGAAATCTCAGTTTTAAACACTGTTTTATGAATTTTAAAAGTTGGGGAAACATTGGGAAGACTTGTAATAGATAAAAATGGAGTTTTTGAGATAGTGTGAAGTGGTAATGATGCGGTGCTTGAATGTTTTTATTGATGTGATGATAATGAAATTATTTGGGTTAAGGTGGTTTTGGGGAAATGATGGAAAGACAAAATTTTGCTGATGTTTGCATACTGTTTTCAGTGAAGAGAAAATGTTGCATGTTCATGCATTACATAGTCAGGTGGTAACCGCGATGGGCCACAGAGTAATGTGTAAAACGTGCTGGTCTGTTGAGCGACTGCACGAGTGCTGGTCTGTTGAGCGACTGCACGAGTGCTGGTCTGTTGAGCGACTGCACGAGTGCTGGTCTGTTGAGCGACTGCACTGGTACTGGTCTGTGAGCGACTGTACCTTAGTATATGTGAAACGTGCTGGTCTGTTGAGCGACTTCACGAGTGCTGGTCTGTTGAGCGACTGCACTGGTGGTGATTTGTGGGAGATTGCACCATGGTCATGTTGGCCATTAAAGTCTAACATATGAAAATCGTGCTGGTCTGTGAGCGACCGCACGTGTGCTGGTCTGTGAGCGATTGCACCTTGGTAATTCCAAGAAGTTGAGTACATGAGCATATACCTATTGCATCGGGGTGTTTGACCGGTGGTCATGATTTGGATATATGATGATGATTGGAAATTGATGTGTGTAAGTATCTTATAAAATCTGAATTTCTGATGCGTGTAAGTCATTTATTAAAATAATTTGTCGTAATCCAAACGAGTGAAAGTAATTAATTAATTACACCATGTTTTATTATTACAATGATGATCATTTATTAATAAAACAATGATGATCATTTTGTACAACTATAATTTTCTTTTTGTCAGATTGGTCACTTGCCTTAACAAAGATAGTTTTATTAATACTTGGTTTGTCAAATTTTGAATAACCAAGACCACTTTTGTCATTTGAATATCTTTGCATTTTAAGAACATTTTCCAATCCAACTTGTCCCTTTTCATATCTTTCAATGACTCTATTTAGTTGGACAATTCTAAAAGAAAGAGAATCACACTTATTACATGTAGAATTCTGTTTTAATTTTTCAAAATGTTTTTCCGTGGTGTCAATTTTCTCATTTAAAGATGAAATTTGTTTTTTTTTGTGTTGACACCATTTTGCAAAGAATTCTACACTCCATAAGTAATTCTTCTATTGCATTTTGAGCATCATCATTATAAAAAGAATATTTGTTACTAACCTCTTCTTTTTCGTCGGATTGATGTGAAGCCATTAAGGCAACATTTGCACATTCGTCACTTTCTGAATTTGAGGACAAACTAACTTCATTGTCTTCCCATGCTATATAGGCCTTTTTGAATTCTTTCTTCTTGTGGATATTTTTCTTGATAATATTTGGAAATTCCGCTTTTATGTGCCCTTGGTTTCCACACTCAAAACAAGTGAAGTTTTGACTTGAAGTGGAGACATCCTTCTTCCTGAAAGTATTCCTTTTCTTAAAAGTTTTATTATTTTAAAGGAACTTACCAAATTTCTTTACTAGGAAAGTGATGTTCTCATCTTCATCTGAATTCTCATAATCGATTTGCTCTCTTGACTCTGCTTTAAAAGCAATGCTCTTTGGCTTCATTTCTTGACTTTCATTCTTTTCTACCCTTCCAAGTTCAATTTCATGCTCTTAAATCTTTCCGAAAAGTGCTGAAAGAGACATCTTTGATAAGATTTTCTTTTCAGAAATTGCCGTTTTAGGTTGTCATGCCCTTGTTAATGATCTTAGAACTTTAAGGTTCAATTCATCATTAGTGAAAATCTTTCCAAGCGCCGTCAAGTGGTTGGTTAGATGAGAAAATCTTTTTTGTAAGTCCATAATAGATTCTCCGGGCTGCATACGAAACAATTCATATTCTTGAGATAAGGTATTAAGTTTGGAACGCTTTACCTCAATTGTTCCTTCATGGGTTACTTCAAGAATATCCCGGATTTCTTTGGTTGTTTTGCAATGAGATACGCGGAAGAATTCATCCATTCCAAGTGCCAATTGTAACATGTTTTTGGTCTTTTTGTCAAACAACACTTTCCTTTTGTCATCATTTGTCCATGATGCTTTTATCTTTATTTACTCTTCATTGTTGATGACTGTTTTTGGAACATAGGGACCATTCTCTACTGCATCCCAGATATCATCTCCTTGTGCCTCAAGATATGTTTGCATGCGTATCTTCTAGAAGTCATAGTGTTCTCCAACAAAGCATGGCGGTTTATTGTTACTACCACTATCTCTAAAAACTGGATAAGCGGAAGTCATGAGTAAAGATCGAGGAGCAAGTTACCTGAACCTGCTCTGATACCAATTGTAAGTTCATAGATGCACCTAAGAGGAGGGGGGTGAATTAGGTGTTTACAAATTTTTCTGATTTTTAGAGACTTAGTGGATTATTTTTTTGACTTATGATAAGTGAAGTAAAATGTAAATGGTAGAAAAATAAAGAATACAAAGAGTTTATCCTAGTTTCCCTTATAACCAACGATATATCCAGTCCTTTTGCACACCATAATAGATTTTCCACTAATGTTAGAAAAAGTACAAGTCTAACTCTAAGACTTCTGTTACAAATTTCTAACAATCTCCCTAAGATAGCACACCACTATCTTAGTTTACAATACTTGAAGAAAAGTACACCACTTTCTTCAATAATAACTTGAATGATTTTTCAATAACTTAAGTAAATATACAGTTGATATGCTTTCTTTGTACAATGATAATAATCCAATACTATTGTACTTCAAGTGCAGCAAGAGAACCTTTGCAATGATATGACAATGTAGCAATATGCACTTGAAATATGAAAGTTTGACTCTTAATGGATCTTATAAATTTTTCAAAGAAAGTTCTGAAGTTGTTGTGAAAAGTTGAGATTAAACTCGAGCCTAGGAGGTATTTATACTCCTAAGACATCACTTAAGATCAGTGGCAATCTTCCCAAGAAGTTTGATGAACATATGAAATGATTTATAATCAATCAGACCTAAAAAATCACAATGTTTCGCAGTTGTATTCGACTACAGCTTATGTGTAGTCGAATACACTTCTGTAACGTTCAGATTTTCCAAACAATTTTTGCTTTGTAGTCGAATACGAATCCTTGTAGTCGAATACAAATGAGTGAATTTTGCCACTGACTTGATTTTGTATTCGACTACGGCATCCTATAGTCGAATATAGAAGTGCAGTTTTAGCTACTGACTTGGTTTGTATTCGGCTACGACATCCTGTAGTCGAATACAAATATGAAGCTTTTGCTATTGACTTGAGTTTGTATGTGGCTACAACATGTTGTAGTCGAATACAGATGTGCAGTTTTTGCTACTGACTTCATATGTATTCGGCTACACATATATGTAGTCGAATACAACTTTAGCTTTTTGTCAAAAACTTAATTTTCAATCATTATTCATGCATTTTGACACTTTGAAAATTCTTTTGATGCATATGCTAAAAGTATAAGGTTCTCATGTGCTTTTGAAATATAATATTATTAGATTTCATCATATACCTTAAACTCTAAGTCTTCTAATTTATTGACAATAGTTGACTTGATTGTTGACTTCATTTTGAACTTGCAACTTGATCACTTTGCATGGTCTTTGTCTTCATCAAAAACATAAGTATTCTTGCATATTTACTTTCAAAGTCATGGTGCACTTGATTAGTTAATTCTCTTTCTTTTTTCACAAGAGGTTTAAACTTGTAGCAAGACATCTACTTTATCAGAGACTTCATTTAGAGCTTTCTTCTTTTGATCTTTGTGTTAAAAGATCAATGGGGGTCTTTGGTCAGAGGCAGATAATCGATGTAGCATTTTTTTCCACTGTTTTAAAATGGTCAATCATTGACTTGTATTTCTTTTTGTCTATAACGTTTTGATTCCGACCGTAGATTATCATATGTTTGTTGCAATGCTTCTTATAGCTATATTATGACTTACTCTATTAGTAAACATAATTACTTGTTTATTAGGTGATACTATTATGTGTTAAAAACACTTAGATTATTATCTCTAATTTACTCATAATTTATACTACCTTAAAATAAATAGTTATTAATATAAATATTTGTCTTCTAATTTAATTTGCACACTTAACAAATATAGTTTGGTGATTGTTCTTATTCGTTTGTTTTATTATCATCAAAATATCAACTAGAGGATTGTAGCTAAAACCATTTTTGCACTAACAATTTCCCTTTTTTTTTTATGATGACAAACAACTATAAAATTAATGAACAATTTTTCTTCACAAAATAAAGTTTAAAAGAATACTCTCCTTGAATGTAGTACTAAAAAATTGTTTAACTTAATAATCTTTTGAACTTATCGTAATTTTTTAATTATTTTTTTTCAACTTGCAACTACATTTTTATTTTTGAGAAAATGTAAATTTTCTGCAAAATAAATTTCATAGTCATGAATTTTATTGAGTTTTTTAAGTAGCGCGTTATACCAAATTTCAAGGTGTGTATAAGACATATCCGTATATGTCTTCAAGAGGAATGCTATGGTCATCCCCACTAACACATTTCTTTTTAACACTCTCCCATCTATTGGGCCAGATCATCCTTTCTCTTAACCATTTACATATTACCGGATAATAAATAAGCGAGAGTTTTTTTTTTTTTTTTTTTTTT
>JBBPBO010000005.1:35436635-35560918 GCA_037974295.1 Cicer cuneatum | reverse complement strand
ATTTTTTTTTTTTTTTTTTTTTTTTAGTTTTTAAAATTTTTAATTATTTGGATGGTTCCACACTCATGCCGTCATGTTCCACACTAATCATCTCACCAAAACTACTCATCTTCCTCTCTACCGATTCTGCACATCACCCCTTTTTTAATTGTTTTTTATGCATAATTTAATTTACTTTCAAATAAATTAAATAACTAAACAAATATCAATTTGGTATAGCTATTATTCGACCAATTTGTTTTGACATTGCAAAAGTTAGATTGCTTCCTCAAATGATAGTGTTGGAGTTACAATGTTTGCCTAAAAAATTCCAATGTTAAAATAAGGAAGGCTACTTTTCTTTTGCAAAATGTATAAGTTCATTCCTATAAAAAGTAGAAACTTTTGATGCTTTCTACATGGTTTCGAGCCTTGATGCTTTGGCATTGAAATTAAGCACTCCCCTTATCACAAACATCAGACTAGTTCAACAAATGTGCTAAGCATATCCTAAGCCAATACACCAGCACTAATAACATTAAAGTGAGCAATCACGCCTTAAACAACCTGCTTTATGTGTTACTACTGTTGGGGATATCCAGTCTTGAATACACCAAAAAAATTACAATGATTCTTCAATCAATTCAGCAAATCGATAGGAAATTGATAATACTCATCGTAATATCCACCTCAATTTGTCTAACAGAAAGGGAACCTAAAAATAGATTCAGCTAGTTGGTGGGTTAGATGACAACGACTATCAGAGATTGCAACAGAAACGATGGGTAAGACATATTTTTTATCCAGAGACGTGAGCTCATTGAGATGGAGAGAACGCTGCAGAAAACGTCGCAAAAATATTCAGAGAGGAGAGCAAGTACTACGTAAGTGATTAAAAAAAAGGAATGATGTGGCCCAATTGATAGTAGTGTATTAAAAGGAGTGTGTTAGTTAGTGTAACCATAGCCTTCTTTATATCTCCATAATTAGTTAAAAGTATCTTGATTTAAGAAGATAAATCTTAGAGGGTGACATTATCGTCATGCGCTTCTTCAGTCAAATTATAAGTCCACTATGATGAGCAATAAATTTTGGAATGTTGACTTCTTATCATATCATTGACTCTATTAGAGTGTTGACTTGAAGCGTTGACGAGATGGTCAATTGGTTTATAAAAACTATCGTGTGGTATATGATTACTATCTCTAATTAGGTGCTAATATGGTCAATTAGGTGCTAATATTCTGTGTTAAAAACACTTAGATTACTATCTCTAATTTACTCATAATTTATGCTACCTTAAAATAGATAGTCATTAATATAAATCTTTGTCTTCTAACTTAATCTACCCACTTACCAAATATAGTTACGGGAAAATTGCTCTTATTTGTTTATTTTGTTATATTCAAAATATCAACCAAAGAAATGTAGCTAAAACCACTTTTGTACGAACACTC
This sequence comes from Cicer cuneatum, assembly GCA_037974295.1. Taxonomy (NCBI): domain Eukaryota; kingdom Viridiplantae; phylum Streptophyta; class Magnoliopsida; order Fabales; family Fabaceae; genus Cicer; species Cicer cuneatum. Next base: position 35,559,482 of record JBBPBO010000005.1, on the reverse strand, counting down.
AGAGGTTGGCCTCGTAGCCAAAAAAGTCTTGCAAGTCGGATACTATTAGCCTACGATAACACAAGAAGTAGAGTCACTTGTGAAAAAGTGCAAAAAATGATAAACTCATGGCAACATGCACATTGAACCCTCGACAAAGTTATCCATGTTGTCATCCCCATGGCGCTTTGCATGGTGGGGAATGGACCTCTTTGGACTATTTTCTACCGTCCCAGTTTGCTAAGGAACTTGATAGTGTTGGTCGAATACTTCACCAAGTGGATAGAAGCCAAGCCTCTTGCCAAGATAACGACAAATAATGTGCTCGAGTTTTTTAAGAAGAACATCTTGACCAAGTTCAGAATCCCTTAGGTATTGATCATCGACAACTGATAACTCTTAGATATAAGAGTTATCTACCAAATTGGAATACTAATTTGTTTGTTTTTTGAGTAAAAGTTATTAGAATTTTAGATTTAAAATTTAGGATTTATGTCTTTTAATTCTAATGTCATTTATTTTGGCTTTTAGAAAAATTAATGCTTGGTGTGTGATTTTGTAGGTAAAAGATTTGAAGAAGTGTCCCAGAATCAAAATGCTACAGCAAATTCCTATAACAAGATGCGTTGTAGACTGATGAGCAAAACAGGTAGATTGCATGGGTCCCAATTGCATCCAAAAAATATTCAATGTTATGTGATACCCTTAGTATTAAGAGGTGCTAAAAGGAAGGGCAGCTAGACCACTTTTGCTTTATTGGGCCAAATAGATACCTTTTGAGGTAAATGACAAAAGTGGAGGTACAAGGAAGAGAGAGAAAACTAGTTGTCCTATAACAGGGAGACAAACACTAATTAAAAAAAGAATGAATTAGACCTAAGAATCAGAACCCTATCTGTCATTCCCATTTGCTACCATCATCCACCATTGAAGCTTCTTGCATGAAGGATTATTGCTCAAAGAAGGAAACTTGCAAACAAGTTGAAGGAGGAGCTGCTACATAAAGCTTGTGTTTTAAACTATGATTCTTCATTTTCTATAATTATTTAAGCTATCAATTTATATCCATTGTTTTATGTTATTTCCTTGTTTGAACAAAAACTCATTATTGTTGGAACCAAGTTGGTTTTCCACTTATAGTTTTGATGTTAACAAAAGTATTTTATGAGAACAAAAATTTGAATAATGCAAAAATTGGAAAAAGAAAATTAGAGGAAGGTACCAGAGGAAGCAACCAGAGGATGAGATCAGATGAACACAAAGTATATGCTTCTGCCTATGAACATATGCCTCTGAAAGTAACATGCCTCTGAAGGTTACAAAGATTGCCTCTAATGTCTAGGTCTGAAGTCTGGGTTTGATGTTTGGGTCTGAAGACTGGGTTTGATAACTTCCTTTGAAGAATGGCTCTGAACTTGAGTATGAAGACTGCCTCTGAAGAGTGTTTGAAGATTATATTTGAAGCATGCCTCTGAAGTCTTTGCATGTCTCTGATATGCACAAACTCAGCATGCCTCTGAAGAGTTCGTATCAAGGTATAATTTACTTTAAAGAGATTGTACAAATCATAAATTCAAAGCTCACAATCAGTTGATCAAAATGGTGCAACACACTCCTAATACTGCCTCTAATATGCAACTTCAAATGTTGCACTTACTTTGAAGTTTCAACAAGGTGATTTGCCCAATGCCACTAATTCTAAGTCATGCATTTCTGCCTATGACTGTCATTATTCAAGAAACACAACATCTCACTTCAACAAGAAAGTTAATGCCTTTGATGGAAAGTCAACAACTGAAATTGAAAGAATTAAGTATGAAAAGAAGACTTAGCCAAATCAAAAACATCTGAAGATCGAAGAACAACACAAATCCACTCCAGCTCAAATCAATCAAGAGTATGAAAAGAGATTCATATTTTTGAAGACAATCTAAAATAAGATTTGATTCAGATTTATAATTGAAGAAAATCTTTGACCAAGTTGAAAATAAGATATGGTCAAGATTTGAAGAAGATTTGATCAAGATTTATCACAAGAAGATATGAATTATTTACAAGAAGATTTGATCAAGATTTATCCACAAGAAGAAATAAATTATTTACAAGAAGATTTAATCAAGATTTATCTACAAGAATATTTGAATTATTTACAAGAAGATAGAATTATTTATAAGAAGATATGATCAAGAATTGTTTACAAGAAGAAACACTCACAAGAAGATACATTTATTATTTGCAAAGAAATGATTTAGATTTTGCAAGCACATGGGTGAAACCCGAACCTATTCTATAAATAGATACTCAAGACTGAAGAAGAAAACAAGAGAACTCACAAGCAATATTTTCTTATGAGTGAGGAGACTAAACGTAGCTACCAAGTTGGTGGTGAACCAGGATAAATTCTTGTGTCACTTTAATTCTGCAATTCTTTTTTTATTTCTTCCTGTGATCACTTAACCCAAGTGCTACTACTTTTATTCTAAGTAAGTCACCAAACCCGAACTAGTTTTAAATAAATTAGCAAAAAGAATCCAACTTAGTCAAACACAATTCAACCCCTTTATGATGTTTGCACCTTCAATTATGAGCCAAACTTTTTTATGTTAATGATTTATGAAGTATTGAATGTTGTTTGTGGTTTAATATACTTATAGCATGTTTCCATTATTTATTTAAGATGATTTAATGTTGTCTTTAAATCTAAATCTGATTGCCTTAGATTTAATCCTAGTTTTTGAACCTGGAAAAGAAAAAAATTTTGTTTAATGTTGATTAAGTCAAGATGCTTGGGGAAGTGGTTGACATTAAATTACTAGGAATAGTATTTAAGTCTATTGAACCAAAGAGGAACTATAAATTGTAGCATGGATGGATGTGAACATGAACCCATGAATCCATGACGACTGAGTAGGAATACCCCTAATGTCACTCTATTCATAATGCTACAAACATGCTATATTATTTATGCTCACACACTAAGTCCTTTACGGATTGCATCCGTAACTTATTTCCATAATATGATTTCTAGATTTTTGATTGTTTACTCAAACTTGCAATTTTTATATTCAATTTTACTTTAACTTGTTACTAAAAAAATGATTTATTTTTATTTTTATAACAATCATTTTGAATGTGTTAGAAAACTATTGAAATTAAGGACATAATCAATCCTCGTCGGAACGATCTTAATTTTTACTACTTGTATTTGACTGTGTACACTTGCACATTTAATTTACGCAACAAGTTTTTGGCACTGTTGTTGGGGATTGAATGGTGTTAATTATTTTAAGTATTTTCTATACCATTTAACTTGTTTGTCTTTTGTTACTAATAGTGTGGTGATTTATGCTGAAGTTCAAGTACTTAAACTGTATGCACATGTCTAGATCATCACGTGAAATTACCCTTGAGCCTGAGATAAAAGATTTTTCAAAAGGAGAAGAAGACTCACTAGATCTACTATTGACCTTGATCTTGCTTAATATTTGTAGCAACAAGCCCCTGTATTGCACATGGGAGAACATATAAGATGCCAATTGTAGAACAAGAAACACAAGAAATGAGGTTTGAATTGTGTTTACGTTTAAGAATAAAGCATTTTAACAAGATTCAAACAAAGTGATGAAAAAGGAGCAAATAAAATAGAAACAAAGAACAACATAGCCAATTTATTCATGTTCACCAACAACACAATAGCTATGTCCAATCCCTTCAAACTAAAGGATTTAATCCACTAACTCACCAACTGAATCACACTTCCACTGAACACCTGCTTGTCAAACTGTGTGTTCAAGTCTTCTCAACCATCAAGCTTAGCACAATCAAATTGTTGAAGGATGCAGCCTCTATTGGGCTAGGTTACAAAAGAATAAGTTTAACGGTTTTTTGAATACTCTCACAAGAGGATGTCAATACTTTTGTATTCTCATAAACTATTTCTCAGCACTTAGACAAAATAAAGGATAGAGACCAAGAGTACGAGACAGGTGTTTTGTGCTTATTGCACTGTGTTGTTGTTGTATTCTTCAATGAGGGTTGCACGTCCTTTTATAGATAACTTTAGGGTTTCTGCCCATTGTCCTGATTGCAAGAAATCAAGTTGTATCAAATCTTTAGAGATTGATTCACCATTAAATCTTGTCTAGAAACAGTCCTTGTAATTTATTCTATGTATCTTAATATAGAGGTAGAAAAAGCAGAGCATATCATGATAAGAGTATGTCACAATCCTTCAAACAAATAATAGATTCAGAGTGTTAAGCAGAGGATGCTCAAATATGTCTTCCTTAGAGCATTGGCTTTTCCTGAGTGCATTAACTATCTAGGGTGTTGATTGTTTATTAGAGCATTGATTTTTCATAAGAGCATTGACTATCTAGAGTGTTGACTGTTTGATAGAGTGTTGACTTTTAAGCAGAGTAAGACGATCATATGCATGACGCAATTTTTAGAGGCAGACAATGACTTGCTTGTCGCACTTATTAGAGGCAAACAATTACTTATTCAAAGCCAAAGTGATCAGAAGCTTGTTGTATTCATTAGAGCTAGACTAATTAGAGCATTGTTGTATTAACAAGATTACCAGAGGCGCGTGTTAGAGCGCGTTCATTAGACCCATAATATGAAAATCAAAGTAGAGTCTTGGTGTTTGTTTAACTTAGTCCAATCATCAGAGGATGCATCTTAAATTCATTAAAAATAAACCTAATTTGGGAATTGTATACTTAAACAAAACATTATTGCTTTAACATGTTCCCACAAAATAATTTTGCTATCATCAAAATAAGTAAGGGTCATAGTTCTTCAAACTAACTTGGTTCTAACAATCAAATATCTAAAAATCAGATTATGGAAACAATTTAAGGATGTAATCCGTATTAGACTTAGTCCATGAGTCTAATTGTTATAGCATGTTTGTAGCATTATGAACATAATGGCCTTAGGAGTTTTCCAACTCTATCATCATGGTTTTCAAATTCACTAATTTCATTTATGAGTTCATGTTCACGTCCAACCATGCTACAATTTATAGTTCCTCTTTTGTTCTATAGACTTAAATACTATTCCTTGTTATTTAATGTCTACCATTTCTCCAAGCATCTTGACTTAATCCACATTAAACAAACAAATCCATTTTCCCCCCTTTTCCAAGTTCAAAAACTAACATTAAATCTAAGGTGATCAAATTCCAATTTAAAGACAATATTAAACTAGCTTGAATAAATAATGCAAACATGTTATAAACATATTACACATACATAATTCAACACTTCATAAATCCATAACTTAAAAAAGTTTTTCTCATAATGAGCTTTTGTTCAAACATTGAAACAACATAAAATAGTGGATATAACATTGTAGCCTAAATAATTACCAAATGAAGAATCAAAGTTGAAAACATAAGCTTTATGCAACAGATATGGTAACTCCTCCTTTAGCTTGTTTGCTTGTTTCCTTATTTGAGCAACAATCTTTCATACAAGAAGCTTCAATGGTGGATAATGCTAGAAAATGGGAAGGACGATTAGGGTTCTGATTCATTTTTTTTAATTCAGTTCTTCTCTCTATTGTATAGGACAATTGGCTTTCTTTCTCTTCCTTGTAGCAAAAGTGATCCAACTGCCTTTCCTTTTAGCACCTCATAATATTGAGGGTATCCTATAACCTTTGAATGAATATCGAATGCAACTAAGATCCACGTAATCTGCCTGTTTTGCTCATTAGTCTGCTACGCATCTTGATTGTAACACCCCGAGTTTAAAACACAGCGCGGGTGCATTTTTTTTTCCAATAAATAATTGAAATGAGTTATTCCAAAATTAATATCAAAGGAATTAAAATAAAATCAGTTCATTTCAAAGGTTATCACCCAATCAGTGTCAGAGTGCAGAATAATACAGCGGAAAAAGTATTACATTAATTCCCAAAGTAAAATTTACATTTCCCAAAACTCAAGACCCTATACAAAAGTCTAGACTGATCATGCACTAAGCTACAGTAGCACGGTCTCCACCGTATCCTCTATAAGTCTCGTCTTCAGCCAACTGTTCGTCCCTCTGCATTGTCCACGTAGACTCCGTACGTAAAGATCAGGGGAAACTAACGACGCTTCCGTCGTTAGTGTATTCGTCTGTAGGACGGGTTCAGGTAACATTTTAGGGCAAAGCCCAAAGTCCACAATATAATAGCAAGGGTCACCGACCGAAATTAACAAATAAGCACATAGCATATATCTCACAACAACACATATATTCATGGCATATTGTATAATAATGATGAAAAGATGCTCATTTTAAAATTTCATGACATGTATGCCTTTTCAAAACAGCAACGAATTAATATGGAGAAAACATGTTGTAAGTACAATCACCACTTCAGCAATCACAAACATTCATCAGAAAACTCATATTTCAACAAGTACTTACACACATCAATTTTCCAATCATTTCAGGGTACAGACGCTCAACAGTCCAGTACTAGTGCAGTCGCTCAACAAACCAGCACTTATATACCAAGGTACAATCGCTCAACAGATCGGTACCTAGTGCAGACACTCAACAGTCCAGCACTCGTGCAATCGCTCAACAGATCAGCACGTGGTTGCGCATATTTGAATGGACCACCACGAACACGCGGCCACTCTGAAACTGGATAGAATGGACCACCACGAACACGCGGCCACTCTACAACCCATTACGGTTACTACATTCACGTGTATTAGCCTCTCACAGGCCAAATACACAGAAGTTAAATCCTCGCACGGATAGAATGGACCACCACTAACACGCGGCCATTATGTAGCCCGAGTATAATAGACCGTCTAATACACGCGGAACTACTCTGACCCCGGATAGAACAGATCGTCTAATACACGCAGAACTATTCTATAACCCATGGTTACTACTTAACTTCGCGGACCATCACGGTTACCGCATTACTCTGTGGCCCATTGCGGTCACCACCTGACTATGCAATGTATGAATATTCAGTGTTTTCTCTTCATTGAAAACAGTATGCAATAACAGAAAATTCATGCCTTTCCATCATATTTCAAAACATCTCAATGTAATCAATATCATCATCAACACATCAATGATTTAAACAGTCAAGCAATCATTAACAATTCACATTATCTCACAAATTCCATACTTAAACATCTCAAGCCTTTCCATTATTCCCCAAACTCTTAAAATTCACAAAACAGTGTTTAAAACTGAGATTTCTGGAAAATACGAATCTGTATTCGAATACAGCCTCTCTGTATTCGAATCAAGGAGCCAAAACAGTGCAGAATTAACACTCTGTATTCGACTACAACCCCCCTGGTAGTCGAATACAGAGGCAGTCTCAATGCACAAATCAACATTTTTCACTACATCAGTAAAGGTTTTCAAAACATCATCCTCTCCTCTTCAAAACTATATCAAGGACTCCATTTTAAATCATTTTAATCTTTCTCAAAGTTTCCCAACACTTTAAAATTCACAAGGCAGATTTTAAAACTTGATTTTGTGGAAAACACGAATCTGTATTCGAATACAGCTTCCTTGTATTCGAATACAGAAGCTAAAAACTGAGTTTCTGGAAAAACACGAATCTGTATTCGAATACAGATCCCTTGTATTCGAATATAGAAGCTAAAACTAGTGAAAATCTGCAATTTTAACATTCTGTATCCGAATACAGCATGCCTGTAGTCGAATACAGAAGACAAAACCAAAATGATCAACATCAGATCATCAGAAAACAGAACCAGAATCAGAATGATTAACATCAAAACATTAGAAACAGAATTAGAATGAGAATGTTTAACATCAGAATCAGAACCACAATGTTTAACACCAGAACATTTGAAACAGAACCAGAATGAATGATTAACATCAGAACAGAACCAGAAGGATCAACATCAGAAACAGAACCAAAATGATCAACATTAGAAACAGAACCAGAAGGATCAACATCAGAACATCAGAGTCAGAAACAGAATGACTAAAATCAGAATCGTTAGAAGCAAAAACGGGATGATTAACATCAGAACATCAGAAACAAAACCAGAATGAGGATCATCAGAAGCAAAACAACAGAATGATTCACACCAGAGTCATCAGAAGCAGAAACAATAGAATGATTCACCCAGAACCATCAGAAGCAACACAGAATGATTCACCCAGAACCATTAGAAGCAACACATAATGATTCACATCAGAATCATCAGAAGCAGACACAATAGAATGATTCACCCAGAATCATCAGAAGCAACATAGAATGATTCACACCAGAATCATCAAAAGCAGAAACAACAGAATGATGCATCCAGAATCATCAGAAACAACACAGAATGATTCATCCAGAATCATCAGAAACCACACAGAATGATTCACACCAGAATCATCAGAAGCAAAACAGAATGATTCACACAAGAATCATCAGAAGCAAAACAGAATGATTCACACAAGAATCATCAGAAGCAGAAACAGGATGATTCACACAAGAATAATCAGAAGCAGAAACAACAGAATGATGCATCTGGAATCATCAGAAACAACACATAATGATTCATCCAGAATCATCAGAAACCACACAGAATGATGTTGGAACCAAGTTGGTTCTAAATAATCTGGATTTTGATGTGTACAAATACACTTGATGGAATCTTATTTTGAACTTGAATTACTACAGTAAAAACCATCAGAAGATGAATGTATCAGAGGATACATTCTGAATTTACAGAAGATGCATTTCTGGAATTATCAGAAGATAAACCAGAATGTCCAAAACAGACCAGAAGATAACTTTGGAGGCTTATACCAAAAAGAAACAAAATCAGAAGAACATCTGGAAAACACCAGAGGGAAGCCTGCCATAATATGAATTGCTCCAAACAAGAATGATTCAAATATCAGAAGCAATCAAGAAGTTACACTGATCAGAACATAGCCTGGCAGTGTAATTTCAGCACAGTCCATACTTGTCCAGAAGATATCTTTTATGGACTATATCAGAGGGAATAGATATCAGAAGATTCTTTGGACCATACTATTGTGAAGCCTGTCATGTGGAGAGTTGTTCCAGGCCATAAGTTGTCAAAAGCAAGAAGTAGTCCAGAAGAAAATTTGACCAGAACATGGCATGACAATCGAATTTTGCATAACCCAGACTTCACCCAGACTTCATCCAGAATTGATCAGAAGAAGCACAAAATGGTCCATGCCAGAATTACCAGAAGCAGAAACAACAGAATGATTATCAGTATCATCAGAAGCAGGAATCAGGATGATGATCAGAATCATCAGAAGCAAAAAACATGATGATTATCAGAATCACCAAAAGCAGGAAACAGGATGATGATCAGAATCATTGGAAGCAGGAAACAGGATGATGATCAGAATCATCAGAAGCAGGAAACATGATGATTATCAGAATCATCAGAAGATGGTTAACATCAGAACCATCAGAAGCAGAAACAGAATGTTTTAGATCAGAACCATCAAAAGCAGAAATAGAATCGTTCACATCAGAACCATCAGAAGCAGAAATAGACACAAAATGATCCACACAAGGATCATCAGAACCAGAAACAGAAACAGAATGATCCACACAAGGATCATCAGAACCAGAAACAGAAACGAAATGATCCACACAAGGATCATTAGAACCAGAAACAGAATGATCCACACAAGGATCATCAGAACCAGAAATAGAAATGAAATGATCCACACAAGGATCATCAGAACCAGAAACAGAAACAGTTTGATCCACACAAGGATCATCAGAACCAGAAATAGAAACAGAAATTCTTCTTCTGTATTCGACTACATGGCTCGTAGTCGAATACAAGTTTGAAAACATAAGTAAAATAGAAATTTTACAGGTTGTAGTCGAATACACACATGTTGTATTCGATTACACGTTAGAAAACCAGTGAAAATTTCCTGAGATTCAACCCTTTTCAAACTGTTTTCTTTTAAAACAACAACCAAACAACAAAAAAGATTCAACATTTTTTCCAAAAGACACTTCCCTCATTTAAAATCCCTTTTCCTTTTAAATCATCAACACCACCAGAATCACACAAAACAGAAATGGAATCAGGATCCAACCCCAATCATCCAGAACCAGAAAACAGAATGTTCACTCACCAGAATCATTCAGATTTTGAAACCATCAGAACAAACATGCAAGCATCACAGCTTTCTCAAAACATCAGAATAACGTGTATAGCATTTCAGCTTTTCAAAAAATCAGAGCAACATGCAAAGCATTTCAGCTTCCTCAAACATCAGAATAACATGCATAGCATTTCAGCTTTTACAATCATCAGAACATGACCAATGTTTTCAACCAAAACAGAAATCATCACACAGCAGCAAAACACCAACATAATGCATTTTTGCATTTTTAAAACTATTTTCCAAAACAGTTTTATGAACATGTATTTTAACCATCTTTAAAATAACATGCAAGACATCTTCAGTTTTCTCACACAAGTAAAACAGCATTAATGCATTCAACCAACAACAGCCATCACAGAATCATCACATATCAACAAAAATGCATTTTCTTCATTTTTCAAGATGTCATTTCGAAAACATGTTTTTCTTTCAAAACAGAACTGAAATAACATGCATTTACAGCCCTAATGCAACTAGAAAGTTGGAAGGTGCCCTTACCCTTGTTGCGTGTTCTGCTTCTGCTCAAGTCTCTGTTTTCGTTCTCGTTTATGCGCCAAAATCCGGTGAAACTGCTGCCTGAGTTTGCTGCTACAAAACTGGGTTCTTTAGCTCCGTAATGAGGTGGGGAACAACTTTAATACTGAAGGTTTTCTGGTTTGGTGTTTGTATTTCCAGTTACTGGAACTTTTAAGGGACTCCCTCTTTAGTATTTTGAAATCGTGAAACTGCTTTTCAGAAAACAGGAGGCAGAAATGGGAGAAAAGGGTACTGTTACATGCAATATTATTACATGCAAAATGGGAGGTATGGAGTTCTGATTTCTGCCCAGCCCCTCACGTGTACTGTACTTATAGGCTCACTTGAGTGCCACCTCCTTTGAAACAATGATACAATAATGCTGGATTTTCCAGCTGGATTTCTCAGCACTTAATCCTTTTTCAATTAGCCACTAATCCTTAATTAATGGTCCGATTAATTTAATTACTCGAAATTAAATTAATTTAGTCTTCATCCAATAATTCTAATTCATCTTCCAAAATAAATATTTATATATATATATTCACTCAAAACATACATATATTAAATATTGAACAAAAATTCCCAAAATACCCTTAATATTAATTCCATAAATTAATATTAAATTTAAGGGTCTTACATTGATGTAGCAATTTCCTACAACATTTTGAATTAAATCTTTTACCTACAAAATCACACACCAAGTATTAATTTTTCTAAAAGGAAAAATAAACTAAATCTAAATTAAAAGACATAAATCCTAAATTTAAAGTTAAAATTCCAATAACTTTAACTCAAAAGAAAAACAAATTAGTATTCACATTTGGTAGGTAACTCTTATTCTAAGAGTTATCACACCCTCAAACATGAACTATTGCTCGCCGTCGAGTAATGGAAAATGAAATATTACCTACACACTAGAACTTTCCACTAACTATGTCACTGGTTCAAAGAGATGTCTTTCAAAGTTGTTATGAGATTGGAACATATGAAAATGTTTTAGCAAACTTTTGATCATTCCCACATAATCAAAGTGTGTGTGTTCAACTACATGTCAGAGCCAAGTGTGTTCAAGAACTATGACCCTTGTTTTGATGATAAAAAAATTATTTTGTGGAAACAATGTAAAGCATTAATGTTTCGTTTAAGTGTGCAGTGTTCTCAAATCATGTAATTGTTAAATGACTTTACCCTACATCCTTTAATGTTTGGAAAAATTTAAAGGAATACCAAGACTTCGCTTTGAAATTTGTATTCTAAGTTTGATGAAAGAACTCTAAAATGTACCTCTATTAATTTTGATAATGCAAGAAATACTCTGATTAGTTCTACCTATGAGAAGTGTATTAAACATCTGATTACACTGCCTCTGATAATCATGACAAGTAAGTGTTTATTTGCCTATAATAAGTATGATAATACTTTGATAGTCTATCTTTGATAATCATGGAAAGTCAACGATCTAATAAGAAGTAAACTGTCAAAAAGTCAACTCCCTAAATAGTTAACTCCCTAAATAGTTAACTCTCTAAAAAGTCAATACTCTTAATAAGACAAATCTGTTCACCCTCTGCTCAACGTCTTGAATCTGTATTTTGTCTGAAGGTCTTTGCGACATACTTTGATTATGATACCCTCTGCTCCTTCTAGCGAATTCAGAGGCAGCAAAAAATGAAAGCATAAATATTTGGACAAATAGATTTATCCTGGTTCACCGCTAACTTGGCTATATCCATTCCCCTCATTCAGAAGGCTTTCATCCACTAATTCAAATACCTTGAATTACAAAACACCTGACCATCCAAGCGAGTCTTCCTAAAAAGCTTGACAACCCCAGACTTTTGAGGAACAAATCACCTTAACCTTACAAGCCAAGACTTTGCCTAACAAACTGACAACCCCATATTGAAGAAGGAACTAAACCAATATCGGGTTGGATACAACATATTGGAACTTGAGTAATTGCTTCTAACAAAGATGATAATAATAATAACTCACACTTTTAGAAAAGAACACTCAGAAAATATTTCTAACTTGAACAAGTGTTTCTCTATTTGAACTCCAAGATGAATTTGAAATTTTGAGTTTATGAGTTCTTATACTATTTTCAAATTTTCGATGATTTTCTTCTTCAACCTTGAGTATCTTTTTATAGTTAAAATTTGGGTTTCAATTTAGTCCTTGTTTAATTCTAAATTGTATCTTGTTCTGATTGAGTTTGTAAATTTTTTAGATTGATTCTGTATATATTTTGTTGTAGGTAAATCTTGATCAAATCTTCTTCAAATCTTGATCTAATCTTCTTCAAATTTTGATCTAATCTTCTTCAAATCTTGATGAAATCTTCGTCAAATCTTAATTAAATCTTCTTCAAATCTTGATGAAATCTTCTTCAAATCATAATTAAATCTTTTTTAAATCTTGATCAAATATTCTTCAAATCTTAATGAAATCTTCTTGAAATCATGACCATATTTTCTTTTCAACTTGGTCAAAGATTTTCTTCAATTATAAATTTGAATCAAATCTTATTTTAGATTTTCATTAATTATAATTTTGAATCAAATCCTATTTTAGATTTTCTTCAATTATAAATTTGAATCGAATCTTATTTTAGATTTTCTTCAAAAACATGAATCTTCTTTCATACTCTATGAAGTCAAATATATTGTTCTCATAAAATACTTTTGCTAACATGAAAACTCTAAATGTAAAACCAACTTGGTTCCAACATCACTTGTAACGAGTTTAAAAAATGAAGCAACAAAGAAACAACAAAAAGTAAATAAGTAGGTTTAGAAAGCTAAGGCAAATCTACTTGTTAGGAAGTATGAACACTTCTAGATGAAAGAAGATGAAGACGATGAGAAATTTTTTTCTAGATTCCAAACTCTGGTTTTTAGACATTTAGACTGAAGACTCAGATGATGAAGAATTTTCCTTTATCTCAAGGAAATTCCAGCGCATGTGGAACAACAAGAAGAAATCTTTCCTAAAAGAGATTTCACACGATCCCAAAATTATAGAGAAAAAGGTGAAAAATCAGACAAGAAAAGAATCATCTGCTATGAATGCAAAGATCCAAGACATTTCAAATCATAATGTCCTAAACATGAGAAGGAAAATACCCAAAGAAAATACTTCAAGGCAAATAAGAAAGGTCTTATGGCTACTAGGGATGACTTTTATGCGTCATCTAATGATTATGAAAAGTATGCAAACATGGCTTTGATGGAAGATACACATTCTGACTCTAATTCTAACAATGAGTCTGTTGATGAATAAATTGAGGTATTATTTGACCTACCTCGTAATGTACTTATAGATATGTTGAATGAGTTTCTCAACAAAAATCACATTTCTTCAAAATTGAAATCTCTTAGAAAGGCTCATTACATCTTAAAAAAGATTTTGTAAACCTAAAAAGAGAAAATCTAACTCTGAAACAAAATGTTTTAAAAATTTCAGAGGATAGAGTTTGTAACTCTATTAAGTATGAGCCTTTCAATAAAAGAACTTATCCCATGCAAAGAAAAACGGGAATACAAGATTCCTTTCAGAACTAGCAAATCGGGATCCAATCAAATGTGGGTACCTAAGAATAAAATAATATGTCTTGTAGATATCCTTAGCAACAAAGTTAAAACACCAGTCATGCTATCTGGATAATGGATGCTCACGACACATGATGGGAGAAAAGTCTATATTCCAAGACGTGACCCTCAAGAACAAAGGATTTGTAGGTTATGGAGGTGATTAGAAGGGTAATCCAAAATAGAAAAGTAATTAAATAATTTCATTACGATTAATCACGTAAGATATTTTTGGGAATTTAATCTTCAAAATATACCAAAATAAAAATACATCCAAAAGCTGTATCATGGACCCACCAAAATATTATTAGAGTGCGAAAAAGATTAGCGGAAAAGACCTACAATAATTCCCAAAATAAATCATTACATCCCCAGAGCTCAAGACCCTATACAACAAGTCTAAACTGATCATGCACTAAAGCTACAGTAGCACGATTTCCACCACATCCTTTACAAGTCTCGTCTTCACCCAGCTGTCCGTCCCTCTGCGTTGTCCACGAATACACCGTACGTGAAGATTAAGGAAAACTAACGACGTCTCCACTGTTAGTGTAACCGTCGGTAGGACGGGTTCGGGTATCATCTGAGGGCAAAGCCCAATTTTTCACAATAATAGGTAAGGGTCACCGACCGAAATTAACAAATACCACATAGCATTTATGTCAACAATAACAAATATATTCATGGCATGTTATATAACAACGATGATAACTAAGGATGCTAATTTTTGAAAATACATGACATTTGTATCTTTGCAAAACAGCAACCAAATTAATCTAAAAATCATGTTGTAAGTACAAATATCAATTCCACAATCACAACAATTCATTAGAAATTTAGATCTCATAAGGTACTTACACACATCAATTCCCCCTCATCAACTCAGATTAAAATGTGACTCACAGCCAACCACCCCATGCAATATGTATATGCCAATGTTCATAATTTCTTGGAATAACCAAGGTGCAGTCGCTCACAGACCAGCACACGTGCAGTCTCTCACAGACCAGCACGATTTATATGTGTTAGACTTTAACGGCCATCATGACCATGGTGCAATCTCTCACGGATCAGCACAAGTGCAGTTGCTCACAGACCAGCACTCATGCAGTCACTCACAGACCA
Source organism: Cicer cuneatum (assembly GCA_037974295.1). Taxonomy (NCBI): domain Eukaryota; kingdom Viridiplantae; phylum Streptophyta; class Magnoliopsida; order Fabales; family Fabaceae; genus Cicer; species Cicer cuneatum. Next base: position 35,544,097 of record JBBPBO010000005.1, on the reverse strand, counting down.
GCACGTTTTATGTATACCAAGGTACAGTCGCTCACAGACCAGCACCAGTGAAGTCTCTCACAGACCAGCACACATGCAGTCGCTCACAGACCAGCACGTTTCACGTATGTTAGCCTCTCACAGGCAATAACATACAAAAGTTAAATCCTCGCATGGATAGAATGGACCACCACGAACACGCGGCCATTCCGTAGCCCATCACGGTGGTTACTACTTAACTTCACGAACCATCATGGTTACCGCTTTAACTCTGTGGCCCATCGCGATCACCACCTGACTATCCAATGCATGGACATGCAATGTTTTCTCTTCACTGAAAACAGAATGCAAATGCCAGCTGGAAGTCCAGCCACTCCATCACCTCCTCAAACCATCTCAAACTATCTCAACAATTTCATTTTCATTGCATCAATAAAGAATTCAAGAACCTCATCATTACCACCTCAAACCTTCTCAAAAACTCCATTTTAATTTATCACAAACCTTCCCAATGTTTCCCCAACTCTTAAAGTTTATAAACCAATGTTTAAAAATAGAATTTCTGGAAATAAGCCAATCTGTAATCGAATACAGCTTCCTTGTATTCGAATACAGAAGCTAAAAACAGTGAAAAATCAACATTTATCACCACATCAACAAAAATTCAAGAACCTTATCATCACCACCTCAAACCTTCTCAAAAGCTCCATTTTAATTCATCACAAGCCTTCCCAATGTTTTCCCAACTCTTTAAGTTCAGAAACTAATGTTTGAAATAGGAATTTTTGGAAAAAACCAATCTGTATTCGAATACAGCTTCCTTGTATTCGAATACAAAGGCAAAAACAGTGAAAAATAAACATTCTGTATTCGAATACGAGGCAGTCGTAGCCGAATAGAGATGCGAAGTCAGTGGCAAAAATTGCAATCTTGTATTCGAATACGACAGGGTCGTAGCCGAATACAGATGCTCAGTCAGAAGCAAAAATTACTCATTTGTATTCGAATACAGAGGCCCGTATTCGAATACAAGTCCAAAATTTGAATAAAAACAGAACTTTGCAGGCATGTATTCGAATACACCAATGCTGTATTCGAATACACCTTCGAATGCAGTGATATTTTCCAAAAACTTCAACACGTTTTCAAACTCTTTTCTTTAAAAAACCAACACACACCAAAACATAGTCTCCATTTCTTTGAAACCACAACTCAGAACATTTTGTATCAATAACAGATTCTCCAGAAACACTTTCACCCATTTTAAATCCTTTTCTTTTGAAAACCATCATCAACACCAGATTGTTATTAACCCAACAGAGAACAGAATCACCAACACCAGAATAACCTCATAGTTTTCTTTAATCACCAAAACAGAAAGTGAACCACAACACAGTACAACACAAACCAACTCATGCATTTGGATCATCCCCAAAACAACATGAAAAGCATTTTCCAGCTTTCCCACACAAACAGAACAACATTGATGTATTCAGCCAAAACAACATACATCACAGATCATCAAAACATCAACATCATGCATTTTAATCAGTTATAACTACATGCAAAACAGTTTCACTTCAAAAACAACAATGGAAACATCATCAGTGCCACAACAGCATGCATTTACAGCCCTAAATGCAATCTCAAATGTTGAAGGTGCCCCTTACCTCTGTTACGTTTTTCTGCCCTCGTTCACGTTTTCGCGACAAAAGTCGGCGAAACTATCGTCTGCGTTCGCCGTTACCAAAGTTAGTTCTCTAGCTCCGTAATGAGGAGAGGAACAACTTTTGTTCTGGGCACTTGCTGGTTCGGTGCTTGGATTTCCAAGTAATTTGACTTTTGAGCAACTTTTCTTACCACCAACACGAAAAAACAGAACGAGCAGAGAAAGAAAAACTGGTGCATGCAGTGAGGAAGGAGGGAAATGTGTTTTTTTTTCCTTTCTGTTCTGGCCTCTCACCTATATATAGGCACATATGTGCCACCTCACCCAACACAGTACTATTATAATTTTGTTTGACCATCAAGTACTTAACCAGTCTCGTCGCAATTAGCAGATAACATCTTAATTAACTGCCCGATAATTTAATTAATTGTAATTAAATTAATTTATCCTTCATCCAATAATTTTAATCCAACCTCCAAAAATAAATATTTATATATATATATATATAAATATACATATATCAAATATTTTACAAATATTCCCAAAATACACTTAATATTAAATCCATAAGTTAATTTTAAATTTAAGGGTCTTACATTACTACCCCCTTAAATTAGTTTCGTCCTCGAAACTACATGTCGATAAACAACTGAGGATGTTGTTCCCTCATCTTACTCTCCAGTTCCCATGTCACGTCTTCAATAGTCGGATTCCAAATCACTTTGACTAGTGGGACTTCATTGTTCCTCAACTGTTTAATATTCGTGTCTTCAATTCTTACAGGGAATACTTCAAATGACAGGTTATCCTTCAGTTGAATCGTGTCTGGTTCGATTACATGTGACGGATCTGAAATGTATTTTCTTAACTGCGACATGTGAAATACGTCGTGAATACTGGACAGTATTGGAGGTAAAGCAATCCGATAAGCCACTGGTCCAATTCGTGCAGTAATCTTGTATGGTCCAATAAATTTCGGAGTCAACTTTCTTGATTTGATAGCTCTGCCAACTCCAGTTGTAGGTGTGACCCTTAGAAATACATGATCAGCCTGCTCGAATTCCAAAGGTCTGCGACGCTTGTCCGCATAACTCTTCTGACGATCCTGTGAAATCTTCATTTTCTCTTGTATCCTCTTGATCTTTTCTATAGTCTGGTGCACCATCTCAGGTCCAACAATCATACTTTCTTTGTCCTTATACCAGCATAAAGGCATCTGACACTTGCGTCCATATAAAGCCTCATATGGTGCCATTCCAATACTCGCGTGAAAACTATTGTTGTAAGTAAACTCAATCAATGGCAATACCTCATCCTAGTTTCCTCTATCATCCAACACACATGCTCTCAATAGAGCTTCCAAGGACTGATTTGTTCTCTCGGTTTGTCCATCTGTTTGTGGATGGTAAGCTGAACTCAATTTCAGTTTCATTCCCAACGCTTCATGCAGCGCTCCCCAAAAATGAGATGTGAATTTTGGATCACGGTTCGATACAATACTCGATGGAACTCTGTGTAATCTCACAATCTCAGCAATGTAGATTTCTGTCAGCTTATCTACTTTATAAGTGGTCCTTACCGGTAAGAAATGTGCGGATTTTGTCAATCGATCCACTATTACCCAAATCGAATCATTCTTTTTCCTTGTCTTGGGAAATCCGGTTATAAAATCCATGGAAATGCTATCCCACTTCCATTCCGGTATATCCAAAGGTTGCAACATTCCAGCAGGTCGTTGATGTTCCACTTTCATTTTCTGACAAGTTAAACAAGTCGATACATATTCCGCTACATCCCTCTTCATTCCTGGCCACGAGTAATTTTGTCTTAAGTTCTGGTACATCTTGGTCGCTCCAGGATGAATACTCAATTTTCTCTTATGAGCCACTTCCAAAATCGTCCTTCTCATAACTGCAACTTTCGGTACAAAAATTCTTCCATTACATCTCAGAATATTATCTGGTCCAATACTGAACTCAGTTGTCTTTCCTTGCACTATTAGGTTCCTCTTTTCTTGGATTAATGCGTCATCTTGCAAGTTTGCAATCTCCTCAAGTAGTCCACTCGCAATCTTTATCATTCCACACTTTAAAATTCTTGGTGCAAACTCTATGTCCAAGTGTAGATCTCTAAATTCTTCCCACAACTCTTCTTGTCTGGCCATTATCATTGAAGATACTGACACACTTTTCCGACTCAATGCATCAGCCACCACATTGGCTTTTCCAGGGTGGTACTGCAATGAAAAATCAAAATCCTTGAGAGTCTCCATCCATCTCCTTTAACGCATGTTCAATTCTTTCTGATCGAACAAATACTTCAAACTTTTATGGTCACTGAATACCGTGAACGTGCATCCATATAAGTAGTGCCTCCAGACCTTTAATGCAAACACCACAGCAGCAAGCTCTAAATCATGAGTACGATAGTTGCATTCGTGAGTTTTCAACTGCCTTGAGGCGTAGGCTACAGCTTTCTTGTGTTGCATCAAAACACATCCCAAACCTTGGTGAGATGCATCACAGTAAACTTCATATGGTTCCTCTGGCTGTGGCAAGACCAATACTGGTGAAGTTGTCAACTTTTCCTTAAGCAACTGAAAACTTTCCTCACACTTCTCCGTCCATGCAAACGGCTGATTCATTCTGGTGAGTTATGTCAAAGGAGCTACAATCTTAGCAAATCCTTCAATAAATCTCCTGTAGTATTCTGCCAGTTTGACAAAACTACGTATGTCTGTGATAGTCTGAGGCTGTTTCCAGGCAAGGATTGTGTCAATCTTTGCCGGATCTACAGCGATTCCTTCTTTTGTTATCACATGTCCCAAGAAATTCACTTTCTTTAGCCAAAACTCGCATTTCGACAGATTGACATACAATTTCTTCTCTCGTAAAACTTCAAGAACTTGGCGCAGGTGCTGTCCATGTTCTTCTTCATCCTTTGAATAAATCAATATATCATCGATGAACACCACCACAAATTTATCCAGGAATGGGCTAAAGATTCTATTCATATAATCCATAAATATTGTTGGTGCATTCGTAACTCCAAAAGGCATAACGAGATATTCATAATGTCCGTAACGGGTCCTGAAAGCAGTCTTGTGAATATCTCCTTCTCTTACCCGAATCTGATGGTATCCTGACTTCAAATCGATCTTTGAAAACACCGCGGCTCCCCTCAATTGGTCCATATAATCATCGATGCGTGGTAAAGGATAACGATTCTTAATAGTTACTTTGTTAAGTTGCCTATAATCCACACATAAGCGCGAACTTCCATCCTTCTTCTTAACCAACAACACCAGAGCTCCCCATGGCGACACACTTAGTATGATAAATCCTTTCTCCAACAAACCTTCAATTTGACCCTTAAGCTTGCTTAATTCCAATGGAGACATCCGATGCGGCGCAATTGAAATAGGTCCAGTTTTTGGGTGCAGATCAATGAAGAACTCCATCTCTCTTACCGGGGGTAATCCTGGAATTTCTGTTGGAAATACGTCCGGATACTCTTTGACTAACACCACATCTTCTATGTTCACATCCATCTTGGTCTCCATGTTAGCCAATGATAAAAATTCCTGAGTTCCTTCTCTCAGAGATACTTCGAGTTTGTTAGCAGCCAAATACCGAACGACTCTAGGTTCGGGGAACGACTCCAGGTTCGGGGAAGACTACGTAATTATACGACATCCAATCCATGCCGAGAATGATCTCAAGTGATTGTAGGGGTAGACAGATTAAATTAACCAAGAAATATCTATCTTGAATCGTTACAGGACAGCGTAAACATGCAAAATTTACGGTCAAAGTCTTAGCAGGTGTGGAAACAACCAAATCAAAAGGTAAAGAAGACACAGATAACTTCAAACGATTCACACAGTCCATAGCAATGAAAGAATGGGTTGCCCCCGAATCAAAAAGTGCAGTTAGTGTGTTACCTGCAATCTCGCAATCTCGTTGGATTAAATTAATAGCTTGACTCCCAGCTTCAGCACCTATGTGATAGACGCTTCCCCTAGCAATAGGATGAATAGCCCTAGTTGCGTTCACTGTTGGTTCCACCTTCGGAACCCGACAATCCCTTGTAATGTGTCCTGGTTTCTGGCAATTGAAACATGTAGGATCCTTTCTGGTACAAGCAGTAGCAATATGTCCCTCTTTCCCACATCAGAAACATCGGACTCGTTGTCCCAATTGTCGTCCAAAATTCTAGTTTCTCGGCCAATTCTGGCCTCTATTGTTGTTCTATAGTCGGTTAATGGCTTTGCAACCTGCTTTCCTTTATTGTTCTGATAGTGCATCCGACTAGGCCCTCCTGAATTAAAGTTCCCTCCTATGTTGGCCCTCCTGTTCTTCATATCCTCAACTTCTCTACACTTCTCCACTAATGCTTGGAAACGTTGAATTCCCAAGGGTAAAACGGAGTCTTGAATCTCATATTTCAGTCCATTTTGGAAACGATGACACATAAACTATTCATCCACCTCTTCACGGAAAAATCTGAAATGCCTTGACAAGGATTCAAACTTGGCTGCATATTCACCCACCGTCATGTTTCCTTGGTGTAATTTCAGAAAATCATCACCCAACTTAGTTCTAGTGCTCGTCGGGAAGTATTTGTCCAAAAACTTCTTTTTGAACGACTCCCAGTTCACCTCCGCATGAGCTGACCCCATCAGTAGCCTTGTACTCGTCCACCAATACTCTGCATCCCCTATCAGCAGATATGTAGCATAGTTGACCCTTACCGCTGCTTGACAATTAATCATTTCAAAGATTTTCTCCATCTCCTGAATCCATTGGTCCGCTCTTTCTAGACCCTCATCACCCTTGAACTTTGGAGGATTATGACGACGAAAATCCTCTAGTCCTCTTGATTTAGTAGCACAAATCTCTCTTTCTCTTTTCTCTAGATCACGTTGAGTCTTTGCAGCCGTCTGTGCAGCAACAGACGCAACCATGTTATTCATGGCTTCAGCCATCCTATCCTCCCGGCTGACGTTGGCTCTTGCAGTGTCGTCTCTCCTCGGAGGCATTGTTTCCTACAAAACCATCATCACTTCAGTCACACCACAACTTACACAAGACTTGACACTCTAACTACTAGCTCCAATGCATGATCAGAAAATGACTCAAAACCAATAATCTAACTAGAGCTTTAACTCAAAACATTAACCAAATGCTCTGATACCCCAATTGTAACACCCCGAGTTTTTAAACAGCGCGAGTGTATTTTTTTTTTCAACTTAAATAAATAAAAGAATTTTTTTTTAATTTAATTCAGAATGATTAAAATCAATTCAAATTAAAAATCGTTCGACATCGTAATCTGAAATAGAAAAGTAATTAAATAATTTCATTACGATTAATCAGGTAAGATATTTTTGGGAATTTAATCTTCAAAATATACCAAAATAAAAATACATCCAAAAGCTGTATCTTGGACCCACCAAAATATTATCAGAGTGCGGAAAAGATTAGCGGAAAAGACATATAATAATTCCCAAAATAAATCATTACATCCCCAGAGCTCAAGACCCTATACAACAAGTCTAAACTGATCATGCACTAAAGCTACAGTAGCACGATTTCCACCACATCCTTTACAAGTCTCGTCTTCACCCAGCAATCTGTCCCTCTGCGTTGTCCACGAATACGCCGTACGTGAAGATTAAGGAAAACTAACGACGTCTCCATTGTTAGTGTAACCGTCGGTAGGATGGGTTCGGGTATCATCTGAGGGCAAAGCCCAATTTTTCACAATAATAGGTAAAGGGTCACCGACCAAAATTAACAAATACCACATAGCATTTATGTCAACAACAAAAAATATATTCATGGCTTGTTATATAACAACGATGATAAATAAGGATGCTAATTTTTGAAAATACATGACATTTGTATCTTTGCAAAACAGCAACCAAATTAATATAAAAATCATGTTGTAAGTACAAATATCAATTCCACAATCACAACAATTCATTAGAAATTCAGATCTCATAAGGTACTTACACACATCAATTCCCCCTCATCAACTCAGATTAAAATGTGACTCACAGTCAACCACCCCATGCAATATGTATATGCCAATGTTCATAATTTCTTGGAACAACCAAGGTGCAGTCGCTCACAGACCAGCACACGTGCAGTCTCTCACGGACCAGAACGATTTATATGTGTTAGACTTTAACGGCCGTCATGACCATGGTGCAATCTCTCATTGATCAGCATCAGTGCAGTCGCTCACAAACCAGCACTCGTGCAATTGCTCACAGACCAACACGTTTTACGTATACCAAGGTGCAGTCGCTCACAGACCAGCACGTTTTATGTATACCAAGGTGCAGTCGCTCACAGACCAGCACCAGTGCATTCTCTCACAGACCAGCACACATGTAGTCGCTCACAGACCAGCACGTTTCACGTATGTTAGCCTCTCACAGGCCAGAACATACAGAAGTTAAATCCTCGCACAGATAGAATGGGCCACCACAAGCACGCGGCCATTCCGTAGCCCATCACGGTGGTTACTACTTAACTTCGCAGACCATCATGGTTACCACTTTAACTCTGTGGCCCATCGCGGTCACCACCTGACTATGCAATGCATGGACATGCAATGTTTTCTCTTCATTGAAAACATAATGCAAATGCCAGCTGGAAGTCCAGCCACTCCATCACCTCCTCAAACCATCTCAAACTATCTCAACAATTTCATTTTCATTGCATCAATAAAGAATTCAATAACCTCATCATTACCACCTCAAACCTTCTCAAAAACTCCATTTTAATTCATCACAAACCTTCCCAATGTTTCCCCAACTCTTAAAGTTTATAAACCAATATTTAAAAATGGAATTTATGGAAATAAGTCAATCCGTATTCGAATACAGCTTCCTTGTATTCGAATACATAAGCTAAAAACAGTGAAAAATCAACATTTATCACCACATCAACCAAATTTCAAGAACCTTATCATCAGCACCTCAAACCTTCTCAAAAACTCCATTTTAATTCATCACAAGCCTTCCCAATGTTTTCCCAACTCTTTAAGTTCAGAAACTAATGTTTGAAACGAGAATTTTTGAAAAAAACCAATATGTATTCGAATACAGCTTCCTTGTATTTGAATACAGAGGCAAAAACAGTGAAAAATCAGCATTCTGTATTCGAATACGAGACTATCGTAGCCGAATACATATGTGAAGTCAGTGGCAAAAATTGAAATCCTGTATTCGAATACGACAGGGTCGTAGCCGAATACAGATGCGAAGTCAGAAGCAAAAATTACTTATCTGTATTCGAATACAGAGGCCCGTATTCGCATACAAGTCAAAAATTTGAATAAAAATAGAACTTTGCATGCATGTATTCGAATGCAGTGATATTTTCCAAAAATTTCAACACGTTTTCAAACTCTTTTCTTTGAAAAACCAACACACATGAAAACATAATCTCCATTTCTTTGAAACCACAACTCAAAACATTTTTTTATCAATAACAGATTCTTCAGAAACACTTCCACCCATTTTAAATCCTTTTCTTTTGAAAACCATCATCAACACCAGATTGTTATTAACCCAATAGAAAAAAGAATCACCAACACCAGAATAACCTCACAGTTTTCTTTAATCACCATAACAGAAAGTCAACCACAACACAGTACAACACAAACCAACTCATGCATTTGGATCATCCCCAAAACAACATGCAAAGCATTTTCCAGCTTTCCCACACAAACAAAACAACATTGATGTATTCTGTAAGACCCTTAAATTTAAGAATTAAATTATGGAATTAATATTAAGTGTATTTCGGGGATATTTGTAAAATATTTGATATATGTATGTTTTGTGTGAATATATATATATATATAAATATTTATTTTGGAAGATGAATTAAGATTATTGGATGAAGAGTAAATTAATTTAATTGCGAGTAATTGAATTATCGGGCAGTTAATTAAGGGATTATCGGGTAATTGCGATGAAACCGGTTAAATGCTGGAGGGTTCAGCAATATTTTAGTATTATTTTTGATGAGGTGGCACCCACATATGCCTATATATAGGAGTGAGAAGGAAGGGCAAAGTCAGAAAACCTTTCATCCTCCATACTGCATGTAACAGTAACCGTATTCCTTCCTTCCCATTCTGATTTCTGTTCGTTCAAAAAAAAAAGAGTTGCTCAAAAGTGAGATTACTTGGAAATCCAAGCACCGAAACACCAAGTGCCCAGAACAAAAGTTGTTCCTCTCCTCATTACGGAGCTAGAGAACCCACTTTGGTAGCGGCAAACGCAAACGGAAACTTCGCCGATTTTTGACGCAGAAACGTGAATGGGAGCAGAAACGCAACAGGGGTAAAGGCATCTTCCACTTTCTAGTTTGCATTAGGACTGTAAATGCAAACTGTTATGGCATTAATGTTGTTTCATTACTGTTTTGAAGAAAAACTGTTTTGCATGTCACTTTGAAGGATGAAAAATGCATTTTGTTGAGATTTTAACAATCTGTGATGTTGCTGTTTGGTGGTTACCTCAATGTTGTTTTGTCTGTGTGGGAAAGCTGAAAAATGTTTTGCATGTTATTTTGAAGATGATCAAAATGCATGTTCATAAAACTGTTTTGCATTTTGTTATAAAATGCGAGAAATGCATTCTGTTGATGTTTGATGTTATGTGATGTTTGCTGTTTTGGCTGAAATACATCAGTGATGTTCTGTTTGTGTGAGAAAGCTGGAAAATGCTTTGCATGTTGTTTTGACTGTGTAAGAATACTGGAAAATGCTTTGCATGTGTTTTGAGAAATGATCCAAATGTAAACGTGTAAAAATGTCTATTTTGTGGGGGTTGTCATTCTATTTTGGGTGATTCTGGTGTTGCTGATGTTTTCATAAGAAAAGGATTTAAAATGATGAAAGTGCTTTTCTGGAAAATATGTTATTGATGAAAATGACTGAGTTTTGTGGTTCAAAAGAGTGGTGGAACTGTTTTGGGGTTGTGTTGGTTTTTCAAAGGAAAAAGTTTGAAAATGTGTTGAAGTTTCAGGAAAATTTCACTGAATTCGAAGGTGTATTCGAATACGGCATGAGTGTATTCGAATACAACCTGAAAAGCTTCTGTTTTATTCAAATTTTTGAACTTGTATTCGAATACGAGCTTCTGTATTCGAATACAAATGAAGGATTTTTGCTTCTGACTTAGCATCTGTATTCGGCTACGACCCTGTCGTATTCGAATATAGAATTGAAATTTTACCACTGTATTCGCATCTGTATTCGAATACAACACCCTCGTATTCGAATACAAGATGCTAATTTTCACTATTTTTGCTTATGTATTCGAATACAAGGGAGCTGTATTCAAATACAGATTCGTGTTTTTCCAGAAAATCAAGTTTCAGACACTGTCATGTGAACTTTAAGTGTTGGGGAACATTGGGAAGGTTTGAAATGATTTTAAATGGAGTTTTTGAAATAGTTTTGAGAGGAGATGATGAGGTTCTTGAAAACCTTTAATGATGTTGGGAAAATGCTGAATATACATTGTTTTGTCTTATGTATTCGAATACAAGGGATTTGTATTCGAATACAAGGGATCTATATTCGAATACAGATTCGTGTTTTCAGAAATCCAGAGTTTTAAACATTGTTTTATAAACTTTAAGTGTTGGGGAGCATTAGGAAGGTTGTGACAAATTAAAATGGAGTTTCGTGATAATTTGAAGTGGTAATGATGAAGCTTTTGAGACCTCTACTGATGTTGTGAAAATACTGATTTTTGCACTGTGACAGCCTCTGTATTCGAATACAAGGAAGCTGTATTCGAATACAGAGTGTTGATTCTGCACTGTTTTGGCTTTTGTATTCGAATACAAGGAAGCTGTATTCGAATACAGATTCATGTTTTTCCAGAAATCTCAGTTTTAAACACTGTTTTATGAATTTTAAGAGTTCGGGGAACATTGGGAAGACTTATGATAATTAAGAATGGAGTGTTGAGATAATGTGAAGTGGTGATGATGAGATGCTTGAATGTTTAATTATTGATGTGATGATAATGAAATTAATTGTGTTGAGATACTTTGGGGAAATGATGGAAAGGCTGAATTTTACTGATGTTGCATACTATTTTCAGTGAAGAGAAAAACATTGCATGTTCATGCACTACATAGTCAGGTGGTACCCGCGATGGGCCACCGAGTAATGCGTAAATGTGCTGATCTGTTGAGCGATTGCACGAGTGCTGGTATGTTGAGCAACTACACTGGTACTGGTCTGTTGAGCAGCTGTACCCTGAAATGTGCAAAAACGTGCTGATCTGTTGAGCGATTGCACGAGTGCTGGTCTGTTGAGCGACTGCATTGGTACTGGTCTGTTGAGCGACTGTACCTTGTGTAAAACGTGTTGGTCTGTTGAGCGACTGCACGAGTGCTGGTCTATTGAGCGAATGCACTAGTGCTGATCTATTGAGCGATTGCACCCTGGTCTTGAGGGCTGTTAAAGTCAAACATATTTAAATTGTGCTGGTCTGTGAGCGACTACACCTTGGTAATTCCAAGAAGTTGAATACATGAGCGTATACATATTGCATCGGGATGATTGACCGGTGGGTCACGATTTGGATATATGTTGATGATTGGAAATTGATGTGTGTAAGTACTTTATAAAATCTGAATTTCTGATGAATGATTGTGATTGCTGAAGTGTTAGTTGTACTTACAACATGTTTTCCATATTAATTGGTTGTTGTTTGAAAAGGCATACATGTCATGAAATTTCAAAATGAGCATCCTTATTTATCATCATTGTTATATGATATGCCATGGATATGTTTGTTATTGTGATATAAATGCTATGTGTTAATTGTTAATTTCGGTCGATGACCCTTTACTATTATTGTGGAAATTGGGCTTTGCCCTCATATGCCCCCCAAACCCACATTACCCGTGGGTCCCTAGATGACGGAAACGTCGCTCGATTTCATTGATCGTTTCGTGCCTACTGCTTGGGTATACGACCCCATCTCAAGCAGGGCCACGTACATGGGGAGACTGAAGAGGACCTGCAAGACTAACAGAGTGGTGGACTATGTGGAGCACACCTATGCGAGGATTGACTTTTCTGTGCCTTCTAGATTGGTATTGGAGGCGCACAAAATTTTTGAGGACGCGGAGGAGCCGACGAGAGGGGTTGAGACGGAGGCCACAGTAGGTGTGGTGACTCCTAACCCGATGATTGGAGGAGCTGCACATGATACAGAGGTTGAAGGGGAGAATCAAAGACCGACGCTAGTAGCAGATGATGTTCCGGGTCCATCTAGGACATCTGATGACTGTTTTGAGATTCCGGCACCGCCAAAGCGACCCCGATTGTATATTGATCTGACTTTGGAGGAGACCGATCCTTCCCTATATGATGAGGAGGAGGACGTTATGTTGAGGCGAGCTGCGGAGTCGGACGAGACTTGCATGGGCTGCGGAGGGAATCCCTGCTACTGTAGTTTTAGTGCATGATCAGTGTAGACTTTTGTATAGGGTCTTGATTTTCGGTGGATGTAATTTATTTTGGGAATTAATGTATGACTTTTCCGCTGTTTTCTTCCGCACTCTGATACTGTTTAGTGGGTCATTGGCCAGGTGTTCTATTTTGAGATGATATGACACTGATCTTTTGAAATGTATTAATGTTTATTATTAATTTCCAAAGATAAGTACTTAGTGATATTTATGATGAAATTATTTAATTACATTCATCGATTAAATTACGACGTACTATTTTATGAAATCAATTAATGAAGATTTTACTTTAATTCTTTTTGAATTAATTATGAAAATTCTTTTATTTATTTACTTTAAAAAAAAAATACACTCGCGCTGTGTTTTAAACTCGGGGTGTTACATATTCAGCCAAAACAGCAAATATCACAGATCATCAAAACATCAACATCATGCATTTTAATCAATTATAACTACATGCAAAACAGTTTCACTTCAAAAACAGCAATGAAAACATCATCAGTGCCACAACAGCATGCATTTACAGCCCTAAATGCAATCTAGAACGTGGAAGGTGCCCCTTACCTCTGTTACGTTTTCTGCGCTCGTTCACGTTTTCGCGACAAAAGTCGGCGAAACTCCCGTTTGCGTTCGCCGCTACCAAAGTTAGTTCTCTAGCTCCGTAATGAGGAGAGGAACAACTTTTGTTCTGGGCACTTGCTGATTCGGTGCTTGGATTTCCAAGTAATTTGACTTTTGAGCAACTCTTCTTACCACCAACACAAAAAAACAGAACGAGCAAAGAAATAAAAACTGGTGCATGCAGGGAGGAAGGAGGGAAATGTTTTTTTTGTCCTTTCTGTTTTGTCCTCTCACCTATATATAGGCACATATGTGCCACCTCACCCAACACAATACTATTATAATATTGTTTGACCATCAAGTACTTAACCAGTCTCGTCGCAATTAGCAGATAACATCTTAATTAACTGCCCGCTAATTTAATTACTCGTAATTAAATTAATTTATCCTTCATCCAATAATTTTAATCCAACCTGAATTAAATATTTATATATATATATATATATACATATATCAAATATTTTACAAATATTCCCAAAATACACTTAATATTAAATCCATAATTTAATTTTAAATTTAAGGGTCTTACAACTTCTATTCTACTTGAACTTTTACATTTTGATTTATTTGGCCATGTAAAGACTGCTTCTATTAGTGGTAAAAAGTATAGACTCATTATTGTTGATGATTATTAGAAATGGACATGGATAAAGTTCCTTAAACACAAGGAGGAGTCACATAAAGTTTTTACTACCTTCTACAAACAAGTGCAAAATGAAAAAAGGTTTTTGAATTGCTACAATTTGTAGTGATCATGGGAGTGAATTTGAAAATAAGCTTTTTGAAATGAAAAAAGGTTTTTGTATTGCAACAATTCGTAGAATGGAATTTTACATAAATTTTCTTCTCCTAGAACGCCTTAACAAAACGGTGTTGTAGAAAGAAGAAATAGATCTCTTCAGGAAATGGCATGCACCATGGTTCACGAAATGAATGTTGCCAAGAACTTTTGGGCAGAAGCAGTGAACACTGCATCTTATTTTCAGAATAAAATATACATCAAACTTATTCTTATTAAGACTCCTTATGAACCGTGGAAAGGAATAAAGCCCAACATTTCATATTTTCATCAATGTGGTTGCATATGCTATATTTTAAATACCAAAGAGAATCTTGGCAAATTTGATTCACGATATCAAAAGTGCACTTTTGGGGATACTTTGAAAGTTCCAAAGCCTATAGAGTATACAAAAAAGAAACACTTATTGTTGAGGAATCAATTCATGTCAAGTTTGATGCCAGAAAGCTTTACCATTAAAAGTCAAAGCTAGATGTGACTTTGTAGATCTACAGATATTAGAGGAACCAACAAAACTAGCCTCCAATGAATTGTAAGATATGTTTAATAACTCAAGAACAAGCAATAATGAACCTTCCACAAATCAAGATCATCAAGAATCCAAACTTGGATCGTAATAGAAATCTTCTAATCCAAACTCTCTGATCAGGGGAAGTACAAAAATAAATGTTTGTCATCATCAAAAGGAGTGATATTGTCATACCCAAGTTGATTTGAAGAATTATGACCCTTACTTGTTTTGATAATAACAAAATTATTTTGTGGGAACAATTTAAAGCTCTAATGTTCTGTTTAAGTATGCAGTTCCCATATCAGGTTTATTTTGAATGAATTTATGTTGCATTTTTGTTTATTGGACTAAGTTAAAGGAACACCAAGACTCTACTTAGATTCTCGTATTATGAGTCTAGTAAATGTGCTCTAACACACGCCTTTAATGATTCTGTTAATGCAACAGTACTCTGATTAGTTTGGCTCTGACGATTGCATCAAGCATCTGATCACTCTGCCTCTAAATAAGCAAGTGATCTTCTACCTATCATAAGTATGACAAAAAGTCATTGTCTGCCTCTGATAATCGCGTCAAGCATCTAATCATCTGACTCTTATTAAAAGTCAATGCTTTAATAAAGAGATAACACTCTAGATAGTCAATGCTCTGATGAAAGTCAATGCTCTAGACAATTAATGCTTTGATGAAAAGTCGACACTATGAAGAAGAAAAATTTGGGCATCCTCTACTCTGATCATGATATCCTCTACTCTGTCTCCATATCCAAATAGGCTTAATCAACTATTAGGACTATTTATGGACAAGAATTAATGGTGAATCAATTTCTAAAGATTTGATACAAAACTTCATGATACATATTGATTTCTTGCAATTAGGACAATTACCAGAAACCCTAATGCTCTCTCTATATAAGGACATGCAACCTTCATTGAAGAATACAACAACAACACACTGCAATAAGCACAAAACAATCGTGTCTGTACTCTTGCAATTTATCCCTTGTTTTGTCTAAGTTCTAGTAAACATTTATGAGAATATAACAGTGTTGACACCCTCTTGTGAGTTAGTTGATTAAATCCTTCAGTTTGAAGGGACTGGATGTAGCTACCATGTTGAGGGTGAACCAGGATAAATTGGCTATGTCGTTTTGTGTTTTAATCTTGTTAAAACATTTTTTTCTTAAAATTTAACACAATCCAAACCCCTCCTTTATCTTGTGTTTCTCGTTATCCATTGATTGATTACTCAAACTTGCAATTTTAGATTAAATTTTACTTTAAATTGTTACTTAAAAAAAATGTTATCTTTTTACTTTTACAACAAACATTTTGAATGTGTTAGAAAACTAATGAAATTAATGACATAATCAATCTTCGTGGGAACGATCTTAATTTATACTACTTGTATTTGATTGTGTACACTTGCACATTTAATTTACGCAATAACAACGACACATAGTTCACGAACAAGACTTTTTGTTCGTTCCTTCAAAAGTTATAGGTCAAGCATCATTTCACTTGTGTTGTGCATCCTCAGAAGAATGGGCAAAAAAAAACAGCCTACAAAGTGATACTCAAGCGACTTAGAAGATGACGCCAAGGGCAATTGGGCATAGGAGTTCTATCATGTCCAATGGCCTATAGGACCACACCTCATTCCACAACGAGGGAGTCCTCTTTTTGCCTTGCATATAGAATGGAAGTTGTGATCTCGGTTGAAATATGATAGCTCAATTGGGGGACAAAAAACCTAATGCCACCACCAAAAAATGCTCAGAGATGAGTTGGATTTACTGGACGAAACAAGAAGTTTGGATGCATTGAACGAAGTCTTCATAAAAAGAGGGATAGTTGTTAGGCACAATCAGAATGGTATTCCCAAAATTTTTGAAGTGGGAGATCTCGTACTACGCCGAGAAAACATTGGGTTTAAAAATGTCGAATAGGGAAAAAGCTAGCACCTAATTGGGAAGGCCCTTCCGTGTAACCGCCAAACTGAAAAACATAGCATACATTATAGAGACATTACTTTTCAAGGCCATTCCCCTGACATGGAACAACGATAAACCTAAAATTTATTACAATTAAACATTCAAAAAACCGCATGTGGCCGAACTCAAATGCTTTTAAGATAAATTTTTCCCAAGCTATGAATAATAACACAAGCATTTCAAATATATGTTGTTTGTCATGTCATTACAGCAATGCCCTTACCATCCTAGGCACATCCATCCCAATCTGATGATTTATATAATACACCACAAGAAAGGTGTCCTCTATCATTCCAAAAGGGTGGCGTAGATGAAGCCTCCTTCGTAACACACCCCACTTGTTCGGCTAGCCACCAAACTAATTACGGTGTTGTTGTACTCGTCTGCCTCGATCCGAGCACATGATTGGAGGCAGGGATTTAAGGGGAGACCCTTGGTTGGGAAACCCCTTAGGGACGAACTCGCATATAGTTGTTTGAATCCGCACAACATTGCCGAAACTACTTTATAATTGTTTTTTTATCAAAGGCAGTTCATTCAGACAACAAACATACAATTATTATATGAAGTACAAAATCATTATAGAAATAAAAGTCTATGATTGTTATATCAAGGTCGCAAAACTAAAAAAAAAATTAGGAGATAAATATAAATTCAAAATCCGTTATAGTTAGGTGTGCCTCGACAACCTCAACCACATTCTTACAAACAAGGCACAAAAGAGAAAACTTTAAGATAATACAAAATAAACTAAGCAAGCTTCTCGTCCTTAAGAACCTTATTGCAGTCGAGTTTGTCTAAGGCGAGATTTAGGATACTATTGAAGTGGAAGAACTCAACGGCGATGTCGTCCATTCTTTCCAAGAAACGGGCATGGAAAGTACCCACAATAAAAATATTCTGAACATAGCATATGTCCCAGTACATGTGTAACGAGTGAGCGACAAACACTTCAAACCCCCACTTCAGCCATTCGTACCAAAGGCTTGGAGGGCAACTATTCTGGACCAGACTTAGGAACAATCATCGCAACCATTGGGCCTTAACCCAATCCACCAACGGTCAGACTCGAGGCATATTCCAAGTAGGACTCGATCCTAGAGTCGGACTCGCGTCTTGCCAATCAAAACTGTTAGTCAATAATCAGACGACTTCCCACATTTTGCGTCAGAATCCCTACAACGGAATAACCGTCTCAGCGTCATCAATCCTTAATGGTCTCTTATAAATAGGTATTCGTACCCGAAATCAGGTATGCATTATTCACTCTACCCTTTCCTCACCTAACTCCAATTGATTTAAGCGTCAAAATACTTGCACGTACCCCCTCAGGGAGCTGACCAATTATCCTCCACTGTTCGCTGTCGCCATCTCTAAACCTCAATTGTCTCCAGTAGTCTTGACATATCAACACGCAAAAGAATTAGTTTCTTATAAACACAGACACACACACACACATATATATATATATATATATATATATATATATATATATATTTAGTCAAATAATTAAATAGTATGTATATGAAGTAAGACTTTTTATTGACAAGTGTTGTTGCCATGTTAATTCTTATTTTTATTGACAAGAGGTTTTTATTATCTAGCCAATTTATAAAATATAGATGATTAAAGATCAAATTAAAAAAGTTCAACTGTGAACATATATATATATATAAAATAATTAAATAGATATAAGTCAAATAAAATTTAGTAATTAATGATAAAAAATAGATACATCTATATATATATATACTTTGTTGAGAATTTTTTGTTGATAAAATAAATAGTTTTTATAAAAAAATAAAAAAAAATATTGAGAAATTATTGAGGAAGCGACAAATGACATAATTTTTTTTTTACTTTATATATTTATACTATTGATCAGTAGAGGAGTTATAATTTCACAAAAACGTGATTTCGAATTTTAATGTGGAATTGTGGATGTGAATACTTATAATTATTGTTAGATATAATTAGAATTAGAATACGAACTATTCTGATTTATTTAAAAAGAAAATAGGAATAGAATAATTAGTATTATATTTTAGTTAAAAATTTTATCCGATCTCTTAATTTAATTTAAGGTAACAATTCAGTTCTTTATATTTTCTTTTTCTGATTTAATTCTTTATTTAATTTTAAGTAACGATTTTATATTTTAAAATGTTAACAATATTATCTTTTATATAAAAATCCAAAAAATTCATCATCATCTTCAAATAAAACCCATAAAATTCATTATTAATTTCAAAAAAATTCATATATTCATAAGTCATTAACTCAAATCTTCAAATAAAGTCATATATTCATCTCTAACAACAACAACAATATCAAATTAACCAAATAAAGAACTCACATTTTAAAATTGAATTCTCAAATCACCAGGACAATATATTCTTTCTTTTCTATCATTTTTCAAATCAAATCTATAATCTAAATCTTAAAAAGTGAGTTCTTTATTTGATGAATTTGATGATGTTGTTGTTAATGGAGATGGAAATATGAGTTTATTTGAAAATTTGAGTTATCAATTTGATGAAAATATGAATTTTGTTGAAGATGATTACTAATTTTATGAATTTTGTTTGAATATGATGATGATTTTTTGGATTAATGTAAAAATTATAACATTGTTGACATTTTAAGACATAAAAGATCAAATTGTTACTCAAAATTAGATAAATGATCAAATTGAAAAAAAAAATAAAGAATAAATTCTTACCTGAAATTAAGTTAAGAGACTCCTGAAAGTGTTGTCTTTTGTTTTATTTTACAAATACGTGATTTCGAACATTAACTTAAGGGTGACGGCTTCATTATGAGTAATACTTCTCCTACCCACAATAACAATTATAATTGACCATTTCATAATAGTCAAAACAAACAATAAATAAAGTTAAGAAAATTGTAATTTTATTCAACTATTGTTATTTATAAAAGAGTTTGCTAAAAAAAAATTAAAATTAATTAGAAAGTGATACTCTTTTTTGAGACTTTTGTTTTTTGCAAATATGTAAGAGAAGTTTGTAAAAAACTATGTAGGATGTGTTTAGTTGGAGGAAAGGAGATAGGAAAGAAGATTGTTAAGTTTGTGTGCGTTGTTTAAATTTTAAGAAAGGGGGAGAAGAGAGGGGAGGGAGCAAAATCTTTTCTTTAGTTGATTTTGCTCTTCCTTTATTTTTGAGGAATTTGAAGAGGAAAAGATGTGTATAATATAATTAAAAAATCACTTAAATTCTTTAACCTCTTCTTATACCAAACAAAAAACTATTTAAAATCACTCGCATCTCCTCTTTTAAACCAAACTTGTATTTTCTTTCGTCCCTGTACATTCTCTTCCCTCCATTAAAATGTTGCTTTTCCCCTCTCATCACACAAGTAGAGTATAGGTGTTTTTTAATCTTGACAAACATGGTCTCCTTTGACATCCTATATACAAGCGTTATATTATTTTACGCTAAAACAATTAATACTTGGTAATAAGTAGGATAAATATTTTTTATGGGTCTACAAAATTTTAAAATTTTGTTTTTTGATTTCAACAAAAATTGCACTTTTTAATCCTTTAAAATATTTTTGCTTACACATTTAGGTTCTACCAGTTAAGTCAATGACTTTTGACTAACAAAAAGCATATGTAATACTAGCGTAGACAATAAAAAATATTAAAATATTTTATTTTTATCGTTAAATATAATTTTAGCTCCTTCAAAATTTATTATTTTTTAATTTAATTCCTAAAAAACTTTATCCAATTAGAGAGAGGAGAGAAAGAATAGGGGGGGAGAGAGGGAGATGGAGAGAGGGACAAAAAGAGAGCAATATAGAGAGAGAGAGAGGGAAGAAGGGTGCAAGACAAGAAGAGATAAGAACGTGAAAAGGAAAGTAAGAGGGGAAGAGAGAAAACAAGAGAGTCACAGAAAGAGACTTTCACTCTCCTCTTTCTATTTCTCAAGCTTGTTCATTGTATCTCTCCTTCTTTTTCTCTCTCTATCTCGCTCTCTCTTGCTCATCTTACTCTCTCTAGCACTCTCTCTTTTCCTAATTAAATAAAACTAATGACTAATTAATGTTTTTTTCATTTATAATTATTATTCATGATATTATTGCTTGACATGATTATAATTAGAAAATAAATAGAGGAGTGATTCGGTTTATATTTCACACAAAAGTGATATTGAATTTTAATGTATACGTGAAAGTTTTAATTACTCGTAGATATAAATGAAAAAAATTATAATTGATATAAGTGATTATTGTACAACAGTTAAAGGTTTGCTTTAATTTGTTTCGTATCAAATTATATTTAATAAATTATAATTTAAATGTCTTTTATAAAAAAATAAAAAAAATAATATTTTTTAAAAAATTATTGAAAATTTTGGGTTGTGGTGCCCACCTTATATACCAGCCATGAATGCTTATAATTGTTTTCCACTATTATTCTTCTCTATTATTGTTTGTAAACTCCTTATAACACAAAAGTTTCCTCCTACACTCTCACTCGGGAATTTGAATTTAGAAATAAATTGTAATTAAAACAATTGAGAATAACGGCACTCAAATCTACATGGGTGAATCTTGATCCTTTCTGCTGGTATAATTACTAGCCATATCTTGGGGCTTTTCTTCTTCATAATTTTTCTTGAATTTATTGACAATTATTCATTCCTATTTCTAACACCTAATTCAACCCATACTCAATTATTCAATATTCGGTCAATTGTACATATTACAAATAAAAATTGATTGTAATTAGCGTGATTTATATTTGCTATTTTAGGAAATAACTCACAGGTTTGATGTATATATATCTAATTGAGAATCAATACCAGAGCAGGGATTTCATCTCCAATTAGTTTCTTTAGCTTGCCAAGTTCTTGTTAGGTTCTTCCAGAGTTAGCATGTTCACAGTTGTCAAATAAGTAATTTTGCTAGATATTATATATTATGCTTGGAAACATGAAATATTGATGCCATGATTGCATTTCCAAGTCTTATAGTTGGGAATAGGAATGACAATGGGTAGGGTACGTAGTATAGTAGTCATCCTTGTACCCGCATTTTGTGTCCGTGTCCGTACCCATCAACTTTAATACCCGTACCTTTACTCGCACTTTAACAAAAATATATCATAAATAATAGTTATTGTTGTGATTAAATTTAAAAAATTGATATGGATAGAGCATATGTAAATTGGTATAGGTAGAGCATCATGTAGCTTGATATGTGTATGAGGACTAAAATTTATTTATTTATTTAATTTTTTAATTATTAAAATTGCATTTTTTATTGAGGGTCCAATTTTTAAGATTAGAACAGAACCTCTAAAATCTATTACTAGCATATTTTCGTGATGATTTATTTATATGTTTATTTTTTAGAAGGATTTGAAAATTATGAAATGGAAGACCTAAATTCATTGATTTGCTTGAAATAAAAAGGAGAGGTAGATAGGCATGAGATAATAGAGAGTGAGAGAGATAGTAGATAGAGATTTGAGATGATATAAAGATGCATAATAGAGTAGATGGACATTTAGGAAAATCATGTATTTATAAAATATTTTTTCAAACAACATGTGTTTCTTGAAAATCATTTTTATATCCTTTATGGTAATTTTGTAGTTTTAAAAAAATCATTTTTATAAAATTATATATAAATAGGTTAAAAATCATTTTACAAAAATCTCGAAAAAATAATCTCTAAATTATTTAAAATAAAAATCATTTTTATTTAATCTCAAATAAATACATATAATAATAATAATAATAATAATAATAATAATAATAATAATAATAATAATAATAATAATATATAAGTGTAAGGTGGGGCGGAGTGGGTACTATAGTATTGTTGGGGCTGAAAATTGGTGAAGAATGAATAATGAATTGAAGGGATTGAAATTTGTTTACAGATAAACTAATTATTTTTATTAGAGGGATGAATTTATCTTTCAATAATATAACCTTAAAATAAATTAATTAACCTCTATACGAGTTGCTTTTACAAATAGTGACAAATTTACAAGCATCCAAAGTATATAACACCTTATACCAATGTCCCATTTTTGTTTGTGGGTATAGACCATCTATACCTACGGATTTAATTGCTGTCCCACTAAAATTCCGGAGATATATAACGATTTTAATTTTCTTGCAGTGGATATAATTAAAAGACAAATTATTCTGCTATATTTAATAAAAAAAATGTCGTTTCAAATTTCAATGTAGGTGAAAACTTTATTGACAAGTAATACTTCCTCATATTTATAATAATCATTATATTTGATCATTTCAATATCATTAAGAAAAATGATAAATAAAAGAAAAATAATGATGACTTTACTCAATTGTTGTTGTTAACAATTGATGTTTTCTATTATCATAAATTCAAATTAGATAATAATAATTTTAAAATTATGTATATAATATTAATTATAAAATTTAATTAAATAAATAGAATTACATTAGAGAGTTTATGGTTTGAGACAATTTTTGTTTTTGTAAATGCGTCAGAGAGAAGTCTATAATAAACTCTCTAGAGTTTAGATGCTCTTTAAACTTGACAATCATTCTCTCTTAACGGACTAGGCCTCTCTACGGGTGGACTTTCACACAGTCGAATATTGGTGGTGTTCAATCAAATTAAACAATATAAATTTAACTCTGATATTTTAAAATATAAAATAAAAATTAAAGTCTGTATATTTTTTGTCCATTTAATTAAGATCAGAGGACCACTGATATATTCAGTTGCCTGATTGCCACAAAATATTGACATCAGTGGATCCAATTTCCTCCTTTGAACCGTATATACTAGTCCTATATAATTTTATAGGCTAAAATGCATTTTTGATTCATTTATTTTATTAAATTTGCAATTTTAGTTTCATATTTTTAAAATTGTTGATATTTGACTCCTTTTCTCAATTTCAATTTCAACTTGAAGATATGATAATTACTTTAATGATGTATACATGATGATGTAGAAAATTATGGTGGCATGAAATTTATATTTAATTTAAAATAATATACTTTAATAAATTCTTTAAAATTTCATATTTTTACTTTAGAAAATTCGGAAAATTAAAAAAATTAATTTTTTAAAAATACTTTTTTTGTTCACAATTTCTGAAAATAAAAAAAATCAATATTTTTTAATATTATTTTTATTTGTTTTAAAAATATTGAGAATAAAATCAAAATGTCACAAACGATTCTTTACTTTTCTTTTTTTAAAAAATTATTTTTCCTTTCTAAATTTCAAAAACGAAAAAAATCAACTTTTTTAAAAATTTCTGAAATTTAAAATAAAATCAATTTTTTTTGCTTTAAAAATTTTGAAAAAAAAAAGCAAAAAGTCACAAAAAATTATATACTTTTTTTTAATGTAAAGTAATTTTTGAATGCTTTTTCTAAAATTTTAAAACAACAAAGGTAATTTAAAAACATTTGATATTTTTTGAAATTTTCAGAAAATTTTAATACAAAAAATTGATTTTTTAATTTTCAGAATTTTCTAAAGTAAGAAAATAAATTTTAAAAAGATTTTTTATTTTTGAAAAAATTATTAAAGTGATTTAATTTAATTTAAAGTTAAATTTAATTTCCATGTCACCATGATTTTCCACAACATCATGTACACACCATTAAAATGATTGTGACATTACCAAATTGAAATTGAAATTAAAAATAGGGACCAAATGTCAACAATTTTAAAATAGAAAACTAAAATTGTGAAAAAAATAGAGGGATCAAAATTACGAATTTGATAAAATTGAGGGATCAAAATGACGAATTTGTCCAATCTTACACAAAAGAGGCTCTTCAAGTAGAGAGCATTCGGTGAAACCAATGTAGTCTTTATGACTTACTTGTTATTTAGAGTTTAAGTCATTAGATTACTCATGTTTAGTGTAACACCCCGAATTTAAAACACAGCGCGAGTGTATTTTTTTTTTAAATAAATAATCAAAATGATTTTCCCAATTATTACTTCAAAAGAATTGAAATAAAATTTCCTTTAATTCATTTCATAAAACGGTACGTCGTAATTTTATCGATGAACGTAATTAAATAACTTCATCATAATATTACTAAGTACTTAACTTTGGAAATTAATAATAATCATTAATACATTTCAAAAGATAACAATGTCATAATCATCCCAACAGAAAATATCAGAGTGCATAGTTTAGCGGAAAGTAGTACAATAATTTCCAAAATAAACAAATTACATTTCCAACTCAAATCCTATACATCAAGTCTAACTGATCATGCACTAAAGCTACAGTAGCACGGATTTCCTCCGCATCCCAAACAAGTCTCATCCGACTCCGCCGCTCGCCTCGATGTGACCTCCTCCTCATCATACAGAGAGGGATCAGTCTCCTCCGAAGTCAGATCAATGCATAGTCTCGGTCGCTTCGGTGGTGCCAGAATCTCATAACAATCATCGGATATCCTAGACAGACCCGGAATATCAGCTGCTACTGGCTTCGGCTCTTCGTTCTTCTCTTCTGTCTCAGAATCATGTACATCTCCTCCAATCACCGGGTTAGGAGTCACCACTCCTACGGTGGCCTCCGTCTCAACCCCTCTAGCTGGCTCCTCAGCATCATCAAAAATTCCATGCGCCTCCAATATCAAACGGGAAGGCACGGGAAAGTCAATCCTCGCATAGCTGTGCTCCACGTAGTGCACCACTCCATTGCTCCTACAGGTCCTCGTCAATCTCCCCGTGTATGTAGCCCTGCTTAAGGTGGGGTTGTAAACCCAAGCCGTAGGCACGGAACGATCAATGAAGTCGAGCGACGTTTCCGTCGTCTCGGGTCCCACGGGTGGCATGGGTTTGGGGGGCATCTGAGGGCAAAGCCCAATTTCCACAATATAATAGCAAGGGTCACCGACCGAAATTAACAAATAAGCACATAACATATATCTCACAGCAACACATACATCCATGGCATATCGTATAACAATGATGAAAATAAAGATGCTCATTTTGAAATTTCACACCATGTATGCCTTTTCAAAACAACAATCAATTAAAATGGAAAATATGTGGTGAGTACAGCCAACACTTCAGCAATCACAATCATTTATCAGAAAATCAGAATTCATAAAGTACTCACACACATCAATTTCCAACCATCATCATATAACCAAAACGTGACACACCGATCAATCACCCTGATGCAATATGTATATGCTCATGTATACAATTTCTTGGAATCACCAAGGTGCAGTCACTCAACAGACCAACACAATTTAAATATGTATGACTTTAACGGCCCTCAAGACCAGGGTGCAATCGCTCAACAGATCAGCACCAGTGCAGTCGCTCAACAGACCAGCACTCGTGCAGTCGCTCAACAGACCAGCACATTTGACATATACCAAGGTACAATCGCTCAACAGATCAGTACCTAGTGCAGTCGCTCAACAGACCAGCACTCGTGCAATCGCTCAACAGATCAGCACGTGGTTGCGCATTACTCTATGGCCTATCACGGGTACCACTTGACTATGCAATGTATGAATATGCAGTGTTTTCTCTTCACTGAAACAGTATGCATTATCAGGAAAATTCAACATTTCCATCATCTTTCAAAACATCTCAACACAAACATTATTATCATCATCACAATCATGATTAAACAGTCAAGTAATCATTAACACTTCGCATTATCTCAAAATTCCATTCTTACTTATCTTAAGTCTTTCCAATGTTTCCCAAACACTTAAAATTCATAAAACAGTGTTTAAAACTGAGATTTCTCGAAAATACGAAGCTGTATTCGAATACAGCTTCTCTGTATTCGAATATAGTAGCCAAAAACAGTGCAGAATTACACTCTGTATTCAAACACAGCCCTCTTGTATTCGAATACAGAGGCTGTCCTAGTGTAAAAATCAATATTTTTCCACTACATCAGTAAAGTCTCAAAAACTTCATCACCCCCACTTCAAACTATCACAAAAGTTCCATTTTAATTCCTCATAAACCTTCCCAATGCTCCTCAACACTTAAGGTTCATAAACAATGTTGAAAAACTTGGAATTTCTGAAAACCCGAATCTGTATTCGAATACAGATTCCTTGTATTCGAATACAAAAGCATGAAATTGCAATTTTAACATTCTGTATTCGAATACAGCATGCCTGTAGTCGAATACAGAAGACAAAACATTGAAAGTTCAACATTTCCTCCCAGGTCATTAAAGGTTTCCAAAACATCATCATTTCCTCTTCAAAACTATTTCAAAGACTCCATCTTAAATCATTTTAACCCTTCTCAATATTTCCCAACACTTTAAAATTCATATGACAGTGTTTAAAACTTGATTTTCTGGAAAACACGAATCTGTATTCGAATACAGAAGCTAAAAACTGAGTTTCTGGAAAAAACCCGATTCTGTATTCGAATACAGCTCCCTTGTATTCGAATACAGAAGCAAAATTTGTGAAAGTCAGCATCCTGTATTCGAATACGAGACGGTCGTAGTCGAATACAGATGCGAATACAGTGTTAAAATCTCACTTCTGTATTCGAATACGACAAAGTCGTAGTCGAATACAGATGCTAAGTCAGAAGCAAAATCCTTCCTCTGTGTTAGAATACAGGGGATTGTATTCGAATACAAGTTTGAAAACTTGAGTAAAACAAAAGCTTGGCAGGTTGTATTCGAATACACTCATGTTGTATTCGAATACACCTTCGAAATCAGTGAAATTTTCCTAAGACTTCAACACATTTCAAACTTGAAGCTGCAAACACGAGAAGGGGGGGTTGAATTGTGTTTGTCAAACTTAATTACTTTTGCTGTTTTGTTAAATATTGATTTGAATTATTCGATAAATAACTAATCAGATTCAGCAGCGGATAATAATAACACAACAATTTATACTGGTTCACTGTTAACTAGGCTACGTCCAGTCCCTTCCTCCAGAAGGCCTTTTTACTAATTCAAACTCCTTTGAATTACAACACCACTGACCCTTCAAGTCAGTCTTCCCAAACAGCCTGACAACCCCAGACTTTTGAGGAACAACAACACGTTAACTAAACCAGCTAAGTCTTCTCAAACAGCCTGACAACCCCAGACTTTTGAGGAATAACAACACCTTGACTAAACCAGCCAAGTCTTCTCCTACCAATCTGACAACCCCAGATTGAAGAAGGAATCTACACCACTATAATAAAGGTTTGGAACTTTGCAACGTTGCTTCTGGAAAGCTGTTTGCTGCACTTATTCTTGCACTCTTTTATTGCTTCTAGAAAGCTGATTGTTGCACTGTATTTCTCTCTCAAAAACACTTAGAAAATATTGCTCTTGCTCATTTGTGTTTCTCTCTTTTGAACTCTCAGATAACTTTGAATTGAAGTTTGAGTTCTTGTGTTTTTTGATACTTTATTCTTCAGCATTAAGCCTCTATTTATAGTTGAACATTAGGGCTTCACTGATGCTTTACTTCAGGAGTGTATTTTGATTAATCTGTTTTGAGAATATTCTGGAGTAGTTTGCTTAGATTCTGTTTTGAGCCTTTTGCTCACTGATCTGTTTTGAACATTTTGCTCCGCTTCTGTTTTGAGCATTTTTCTCAGATTCTGTTTTGAGCCTTTTTCTCAGATTCTGTTTTGAGCCTTTTTCTCCAATTCTGTTTTGAGCATTTTTCTCAGATTCTATTTTAACCATTTTTCTCAGATTCTGTTTTGAACATTTTTTTCAGACAGATTCATCTGACGATATCCTCTGGTGACGTCATCCTCTGATTTCTGCTTCTTGTGACGTCATCTTCTGAGGACATCATCTGGTGATGTCATCCTCTGATTTCTGCTTCGGGTGACGTCATCTTCTGATCTATTCTTCTGATGACATTTTTCATTCTTTTTCTAAGTCAAATATGTTATTTTCATAAAATACATTTGTTAACATCAAAACTTTAATTGCAAGAACCAACTTGGTTCCAACAATCTCCCCCTTTTTGATGATGACAAACAATGTATTTTTGATAATACTTTTTCTTTCTTTTGACTTTGACTCCCCCTAAGACTAAGCTTCATTTTATATTTTCTCCCCCTAAGTCTAATGCCCAAATATCAAATACATCATACATCATCTTCTCCTCCTTTCAAATACATCATCTTCTCCCTCATATACTTTATCAAATATTACATCTTCTCCCCCTAAAAGGATTGAATGAAAAAAAAAGATCCTCTATTTTTTTTGACTCTTTTTTCTTTCTTTTTTTTTTCTAAAAGTACATGAAAAATAAAATACATAAAAATTAAACTAAGCTATTAGGTTAGGGATGAAGATAAGATTAAGGTTTTTCTTGATGAATTCAAACCTATCTTCAGGTAGTGATTTAGTGAATATGTCAGCCCATTGATGATCAGTGTCTACAAATTGAATGTTAAGTACCCCTTTTTGAACATAATCTCTGATGAAGTGGTGTTTGATCTCTATGTGTTTGGCTCGAGAATGTAGGATAGGGTTTTTGGTTAGGCAAATTGCAGAGGTGTTATCACAATAGATGGGTATGTTGGATTCTAATATTTTGTAGTCTTCAAGTTGATGCTTCATCCAGAGTAGTTGAGAGCTGCAGCCAGCTGCTGAAATGTATTCAGCCTCTGCTGTTGACATGGCAATGGTGTGTTGTCTCTTACTGGACCACAAAATTAAATTGTCTCCTAAAAAGGTACAATAGCCACTGGTGCTTTTTCTTTCAAGTTTCTCTCCAGCATAGTCAGAATCACAGTATCCACTCAGTTTGTATGTAGGAGTTTTCTTGTAAAACAAGGTGAGGTTGGTAGTGCCTTTTAGGTATCTAAGGATTCTCTTAACAACAGTTAGATGAGATTCTCTAAGATTAGATTGAAATCGAGCACATACACACACACTAAATATGATATCAGGTCTAGAAGCAGTAAGGTAGAGTAATGATCCTATCATTCCTCTGTAGATTTTCTGGCCAACTTTTGTTCCTGATTCATCTTTATCAAGTGAACAAGTAAGATGCATTGGTGTAGCCATAGGTTTGCAATCACTCATATTAAACTTCTTGAGAAGTTCCTTTTTATATTTAGTTTGGTGAATGTAAATACCTTTTGGACTTTGTTGAATTTGTATTCCTAGAAAGAACTTAAGTTCTCCCATCATACTCATTTGAAATTCATGCTGCATTAATTCAGAAAATTCTTGACAAAGAATACCATTAGTAGATCCAAAAATAATATCATCAACATAAATTTGAATGATCAAAATATTATTTTCTATTGATCTGCTAAACAAAGTATTGTCTATTTGTCCTCTTTCAAAATTATTTTTAAGTAAGAAATTACCGAGTCTATCATAACATGCTCTAGGTGCTTGTTTTAACCCATACAAGGATTTTCTCAGTTTAAGGACATGGTTTGGAAATTCAGAATTTTCAAAACCTGGAGGTTGTTTAACATATACCTCTTCACTCAAATAACCATTGAGAAAAGCACTTTTAACATCCATTTGAAATAATTTGATATTATTATTTGCAGCAAAGGACAATAAGATACGAATAGCTTCTAACCTGGCCGCTGGAGCAAATGTCTCAGTGTAATCAATACCCTCTTGTTGACTGTAACCTTGTGCCACAAGCCTTACCTTGTTTCTGACTAATTCACCCTTTTCATTTAGCTTATTTCTGAAGACCCACTTGGTTCCCACAATGTTCTTCTCTGGTCTTGGAACTGGATCCCAAACATCATTCCTCTTAAATTCATTTAACTCTTCATGCATTGCAATAATCGATCCATCATCTGCCAAAGCTTCAGTAACATATGTAGGCTCAATCGATGAGATTAAACCAAACAGACTTATATCTTTTAATGATAATCTGGTTCTTAAAGAATCACTTCCACTTCCAATGATCAGATTTTCAGGATGAGATGACTGGTATTTCCATCCTGATTTCTCTTCTAACTTCTCATGACTGGTTCTGATTTGATTAGGTTCATCCTTTGAAGATGTGTCACATGCTTCTGATTTATTTGTATCCTTCACTTCTCCAAATTCTGCTGGTTTATCTGCTTCTACTAGTTTGTCTGTTTCTGCTTCCTCTGGTGTTGTTAAATCTGTAATATCAATATCTTGCTTTGACTTTGCAGTGTCAAGCTTTCCATAATTCATATGGTGTTTTATTCAACATAGACCTAATAAAGACTCTATTCTGAATATAACATGCAATGTTGATTGCTTCAGCCCAAAAATGTTTTGCAACATTTAAATCATTTAACATAGTTCTGGCCATGTCTTGGAGTGATCTATTTTTTTTAACTTATCTTCAGATTTATCCTCTAAAGACTTGTCAGGTTCTTCTTTCATCTTCCATCTTTTCAAGCTCTCTTGGTTTGTCTACATCAGCTTCTGGTAGATGTGTATCAGCTTCTGGTTCTAGTAAACCTCCATCAGTTTCCTCTGGTTCTGGTAAACTAGCTTTAGTTTCCTCTGGTTCTGGTAAATCAGCATCAGTTTCCTCTAGTTCTGGTTAACCTGCATCAGCTTCATCTTGCTTTGACTTTTCAGATCAAGCTATTTGTCATATAACATAATACAAATCAAATAATTTAAAAATAAACTCAATACAGCCAAACCATTAATTCTGCTTCTGGTGGTTTCTGCTTGTTTTTGAAACCACTGAAATACTGTTTCTGTTAAAGTGTTCACATCACGTGAATCACTTGGTTCCTTTGACAGTTTGACAACCTACAGAATACTTATCTAGCTTTGATTTTTAAGATCAAGCTTCTTGTTATCACATTAAACATAAATATCAAACAATAATAGTATTTACAGCAAAATGTAACCTCTATGTCAACAGTTTTAATTTTACTCTGAAAATCCTCTTGTTTCTGATTTTGAGATTCTGAATCTGTATGTTCTGTGATTAGATGGTTTGGATAAAGGAATTTGAATTCCCTTCCTGGTTTGTAGTCTTGATGAATTTTACTGGAGTGTTTGAAGAACTCTCCAGATACTGACACTTCTCTTTCTGCTGATATATCATGTTCCTCTGATAGTTCTGGAACTGATGATAATTCTGATTCTTCTGGTTCTGGAACTGATAGTAATTCTGATTCTTCTGGTAGTCCCAGGTTTGTTGATATGAGTGATTTCTCTGTCTGTTCTGATCTGTGTGATATGTGTGATTTCTTTGATATTTCCTGTTCCTCCTATGATTCTGGTTCTGGTTCTGATAGGTATTGTGTTGACCAGTTCTTCTTCTACCAGAGTCAATTGGCTTCTGTTTGGTAGATGTTGGAACATAGACCTTTTTCCCTTCATATATTGCCAGCATCCATTGACCAGGCACCATGACTGGTGTTTCAATTTGGTTGCTTAGAACATCTGCAACATAGACAATTTTATCTTTTGGTACCCAAATCTGGTTGGGTCCAGGTTTGTTAGTCTTGAAAAGTTTCTTGTTTTCCCTTGTATTTAGCATAGGACAAGACACTTTGGAATGACCTTTCTTGTAACAAACAGTACACACTATATCAGAGGGAACAGGTTTAAGCACAGGTTTAGATTCAGTTATAGTTTCTTCATATCCTATACCTCTATTTCCATTCCTACTGACTCCATAAATCATAGAAGCATATTTGCTTCTTTCCATACCATTAGCAAGAAATTCTTGAAGAACTTGTTCATGTATATCAGAATTACTTGTGGTATTTTCAATTGATGTTGAATTATGGTCATTTTTCAGAGTTAGACTTTCAACTTGAAGTTCAGCAAAACTGTTTTTCAAATATACATTCTCTGTTTTCAATTATGCAATGTCAGTTTCAAGAATGACACTTTCTGTTTTAAATTTTGCAATCTGATTCTTTAAAACATTAACTTCTTCTATTAGATTTGTATTTTCTTTCTTAAAAGTTTTCAGTTTTAAAGATAATTTGTAATTACAGTTTAAAAAATCATTCAGAGCAGTAACCAAATCAGATCGAGTGAATTCAGAATATACCTCAGTTTCATCATCTTCTGATTGTCTTCCAGAATCAGATTCTGTGTTGGATCCAGAGTTGGTGTGAGCCATCATAGCCAAATCTGCATGTTCATCTTCAGAAGATTCATCATAATCATCCCATGTAGCCATCATGCTTTTCTTCTTAGTTCTGAAATCTTTCCTCTGGTACTTCCGTTTCTCCATATTTGGACATTCTGACTTGATATGTCCAGATTCATTGCATCCGTAGCAGATGATACCTTTCTTGTCATTTGTATCATCACTTCCTTTGTTGGACTGATTGGAATATCTCTGGGGAAATTTATTCCTTCTGTTATGCCACATCTTTATGAACTTCCTGGATAAGAAAGCAATTTCTTCTTCCTCTGAGTTCAGACTTTGATCGTCTGAATCACTATTTTCTGATGTTGCTTTCAGAGCCTTTTTCTGCTTGGATTTCAGGGCTAGAGTTTTGTTCTTCTTCTTGGGTTCATCTTCTTCCAACTTAATTTCATGTGATCTGAGAGAGCTGATTAATTCTTCCAGCTTTAGAGTATTCAGATCTTTAGCTTCCTGAATAGCATTAATCTTTGGTCTCCACTTGATTGTCAGACTTCTAAGTATTTTCTTTACATGATCAGTAGTAGTGTAGCTCTTTTCTAGTACCCTTAATCTTGATACTAGAGTCTGGAATCTGGAAAACATAGTTTCAATGTCTTCATCTTCTTCCATCTTGAATAACTCGTACTTCTTGACTAGAATGTTAGCCTTTGCTTCTTGGACTTGCTTATTGCCTTCGTAAGTTAGAATCAGACTATCATAGATGCTCTTCGCTGTTTCTCTGTTAGTGCATTTGTCGAACTCCTTGAACGTGATTGCATTGATCATGAACGTTCTAGATTTGTGATGCAACTTGAACATCTTCTGGAAATTTTAATACCATCAGCATCTTCTGGAGCAGTATAACCATCTTCCACCAAGTCCCAAAGTTCAGGATCTTGTGAAATAAAAAAACTTCTCAGCCTGTCCTTCCAGTATTCAAACCGTTCTCCATCAAACAGAGGTGGTCTGTTGATGTTTCCTCTAGTAGCTTCTTCATTGAATCCGGACATATTGATCCCTTGGATCTTTCCTCAAACACTGTAAAGTGCTCAGCCTTGAGACTGAGCTCTGATGTCAATTGAAGGTGCAAACACGAGAAGGGGGGTTGAATTGTGTTTGTCAAACTTAATTACTTTTGCTGTTCT
Organism: Cicer cuneatum; assembly: GCA_037974295.1. Classification (NCBI taxonomy): domain Eukaryota; kingdom Viridiplantae; phylum Streptophyta; class Magnoliopsida; order Fabales; family Fabaceae; genus Cicer; species Cicer cuneatum. Next base: position 35,509,764 of record JBBPBO010000005.1, on the reverse strand, counting down.
GTTAAATATTGATTTGAATTATTCGATAAATAACTAATCAGATTCAGCAGCGGATAATAATAACATAATAACACAACAATTTATACTGGTTCACCGTTAACTAGGCTACGTCCAGTCCCTTCCTCCAGAAGGCCTTTTTACTAATTCAAACTCCTTTGAATTACAACACCACTGACCCTTCAAGTCAGTCTTCCCAAACAGCCTGACAACCCCAGACTTTTGAGGAACAACAACACCTTAACTAAACCAGCTAAGTCTTCTTAAACAGCCTGACAACCCCAGACTTTTGAGGAATAACAACACCTTGACTAAACCAGCCAAGTCTTCTCCTACCAATCTGACAACCCCAGATTGAAGAAGGAATCTACACCACTATAATAAAGGTTTGGAACTTTGCAACGTTGCTTCTGGAAAGCTGTTTGCTGCACTTATTCTTGCACTCTTTTATTGCTTCTAGAAAGCTGATTGTTGCACTGTATTTCTCTCTCAAAAACACTTAGAAAATATTGCTCTTGCTCATTTGTGTTTCTCTCTTTTGAACTCTCAGATAACTTTGAATTGAAGTTTGAGTTCTTGTGTTTTTGGATACTTTATTCTTCAGCATTAAGCCTCTATTTATAGTTGAACTTTAGGGCTTCACTGATGCTTTACTTCAGGAGTGTATTTCGATTAATCTATTTTGAGAATATTCTGGAGTAGTTTGCTCATATTCTGTTTTTGAGCCTTTTGCTCACTGATCTGTTTTGAACATTTTGCTCCGCTTCTGTTTTGAGCATTTTTCTCAGATTCTGTTTTGAACATTTTTTCTGACAGATTCATCTGACGATATCCTCTGGTGACGTCATCCTCTGATTTTTGCTTCTGGTGACGTCATCTTCTGATGACCTCATCTAGTGACGTCATCTTCTGATGACATCATCTGATGACATCATCTGGTGACGTCATCTTCTGATGACATCATCTGGCGACGTCATCCTCTGATTTCTGCTTCTGGTGACGTCATCCTCTGATCTATTCTTCTGATGACATTTTTCATTCTTCTTCTAAGTCAAATATGTTATTTTCATAAAATACATTTGTTAACATCAAAACTTTAATTGCAAGAACCAACTTGGTTCCAACAAAACTGTTTCTTTTGAAAAATCAGCACAACCCCAAAACAGTTTTATCACTTTTTTAAACCACAAAACTCAGACTTTTACATCAATACAGATTTTCCAGAAGAAAACACTTTCATCATTTTAAACCTTTTTTTTTTGAAATCATCAGCAACACCATATTTTCATCAACAGAACAGCATGCCAAGCATTTCAGCTTTCTCAAACCATTAGAACATCATGCAAGCATTTCAGCTTTTCTCAAACATTAGAACAACATGCAAAGCATTTCAGCTTTCTCAAACATCAGAACAACATGAAAAGTATTTCAGCTTTCTCAAACATCAGAACAACATGCAAAGCATTTCAGCTTTCTCAAACAACAGAACAACATTAACACATTCAGCCAAACAGCAAGCATCACATAGCAGCAAAATGCCAACATAATGCATTTTCACATTTTATAACAGCCAGCACAACAGCTTTAAAAATAAGCATTTTGATAATCTTCAAAATAACATGCAAGACATTTTTCAACTTTCCCAAAAAACAAAATAGCATTAATGCATTCGACCAAATAACAACCATCACAGAATCATTACACATCAACATAATGCATTTTTTTCATTTCTTTCAATCAACAGGAAAACAGTTTTCCTTCAAAAACCATAATGAAAACACTAGTAATGCCATGACAGTTATGCACTTATAGCCCTAATGCAATTAGAAAGTGGAAGGTGCCCTTACCCTCGTTGCGTTTCTGCTACTTCTCTCGTTGCTGTTTTTGTTCCCGTTTACGCGTCAAAAATCGGTGAAACTGCCGCTTGCGTTTGCTGCTACGAAACTAGGTTCTCTAGCTCCGTAATGATGTGGGGAACAACTTTTGTACTGGGGGTTTCCTGGTTTGGTGCCTAGGTTTCCAATTAATGGCACTTTTGAGGAACTCCATCTCTTTTCTTTTGAAATCGTGAACAGAATCAGAATGGGAGGGAAGGGATACTGTTACATGCAGTATGGGTAGTGAGGGAGGAGGAATGGTGTTATGATTTCACCCATCCTTCTCACTCCTATTTATAGGCTTGTGTGGGTGCCACCTCACCTGACACTTATCTGATCCTCAGCATTTAACCAGTCTCGTCGCAATTAGCCGATAATCCCTGAATTAACTGTCTGTTAATTTAATTACTCGTAATTAAATTAATTTATTCTTCATCCAATAATCTTAGTTCATCTTCCAAAATAAATATTTATATATATATATATTTACTCAAAACATACATATATTAAATATTTTACAAATATCCCCAAAATACACTTAATATTAATTCCATAATTTTAATTTAAAAATTAAGGGTCTTACATTTAGTGGCTTAAATTGTTTAAAAGATTTGAAGCTAGAGGTAAAATAGGTATTTGAGTATAACTTACGAAGGAATAGTATTTTATTAAATTGAAGTATAGATTGTCGAGACGACTTCTATGCTTAGCACATCGGCATAGATGGGAAACATCTATTATTATTTTTCTATTAAATCTATGTTACTGAGTGTTATGCTCACTATATTGGAGATAATGTTTTCCAGGTAATAGGTAAACATTAAAAGTCTCAGGAGTATCTAGATTGTTCACCAGTCTTCAATGTCATGAGTCGGAGTCGGATCACGTATTGAGTCTAGATTAGAGTTATAGTTTAATTAAGTTTCACTTATAGGTTATTTTAAAGTTTTTAAAAGCTTTAGTATTCTAAGTTATTTCAAGAATTTCTATTTAGTTTCATATGAAAATTTGGAACTGAAAACTTTAGTATTCTAGATATTTTTGAATTGAAAATTTCAATTTCATTTGCATTGTGTACAATTTTTTTTCTTTCAAGATTCATCATTAAATTTTTAAGTTTAATCTCAAAATTGAAAAGACTTTATTTAGTTAGAGGCTTGCCAAATCATAAATACGAATCATATGTTGTTTGTGAGGCATGTCAAAAAGGGAAACAAACAAATTTATCTTTTTCCTCTAAAAATGTTGTTTCCACTTCTAGACCACTTGAACTTTTATATTTTGATTTATTTGGCCATGTAAAGACTGCTTCTATCAGTGGTAAAAAGTATGAACTCATTATTGTTGATAATTATTCCAGATGGACATGGGTAAAGTTCCTTAAACACAAGGAGAAGTCACATAAAGGTTTTACTACCTTCTGCAAACAAGTTCAAAATGAAAACGATTTTTGTATTGCAACATTTCGTAGAATGGAATTTCACATGACTTTTCATCTCCTAGAACACCTCAACAAAACGGTGTTGTAGAAAGAAGAAATAGATCTCTTAAGGAAATGGCATGAACCATATAAAAAGAAAATATTCTATCAATTATTTGTGTTCAATATCTTTTTTATAATCTAAAAAGTTATTAAAATATAGAGAAAAAAGAAACAAAAATCAGAGACATACAACTAACCTAAAAAAAAGGAAATAGAAAGACAAAAACTACATTAAAAGGTGTTTAGGGCAAGAGTCATGATATCTTAGTCCAAGCTCAAAAGAGAGGTAGAACATTTTGGATCAACCCAATCCAATCAAATAATATCATGGAAGCTTCTCGAAATTAAGGCAAACCGTTATCAGAGAAGAAATATGGAGTTGTTGTCCATCGTAACTCACCTGGACCTTCAATCATCACCATTAGATGGCCGAGAAAGGAATCCAAGCTGGACACAATAGCTCACCTGTATCCACAATGTGAGCCACTTGATGACAAACCTACCGTAACTACTGTCACTAGATGACAATTATCACTTCGTGGTTATAAGGAAACATGTCCTACATGAGAGGAATCTTGGTTTTCCTATATGATGATCATAACACAAACCTTCTAGACCCTAGAAGAATCTAGTGTATCGACAAAGGCCCCTAAGGCCATAAAGGTTCACTAAAATTTTAACCCAAAAAAACATCTCATTTTTTGACAAACTCTTACTTGATTGTCGGAGTGTGTGTAGGTACACTCCTCTGATGAAGAGCTAGTAGCAAAGACCATCTTCAATCCTCATTCTTTGTTCTACCATAGATCTTGGTGCCAAGATTCTGTATTCAATACTAAATAAAGAGCGTTATAAGTTGATGTCAAAAAAATAAGTGTTATAGATCGTATAACCATCATCACTGCAAATAATGTCTAATAAATTCACCATGAGAAACATTAAAGTTGTGAATCTACTTAATAGGAGTTTGATGAACTAAAAAATAGTATAAAAAAGTTTTGTATCTACAAAGACTTGAGTGATATTACGACATTTAACAATAATAGTAATCTTAAGTTTGGAAGTTCAAAAGTTTGGTTTATCAAAGTATCAAGTAAATTAAATGATAGGAGACATAAATATAGATTAAAACAATGAGATAAAGACATTGAGATTTGTTTTTATCAACTTCATTATCTCACATCTTAATGGTTAAAATACATATTTGCTCTATTACGCATCAATAACATCATCATCACTAATCAAACATCAGTAATTGATTCCTCAAATGTTTAACAACGAAGTTTACATTAAGCATTGATGATTTTTTTTTTACTATTAAACCTAATCCTATTCATATAAACCAAATTCAATAGATGATTTATCCTAAATCAAGTTTCAAATAGAATTTTCCAATAAAAATTCAAATCAAAATATCAAGTTAGAAGTGATAGAACTATAATAAGCATAAAGAACAACGATGAATCATTGAAATAATGCATAACTATGACATGAGAGTTTTGTTGATTACATCTAATCTTGAAAAAGAAGTTAAGCTACTCATTGTCATGGTAGCCATCAAAATAAACACAAAGAAAAGTCTTTATTGTTGAACTCAAGCTTCAATCTTTATGTTTTCCTCGACCCCTATTTCTGATTTTCAAGAAAGTAGAATGATTATTTGATTTTCAGCGTAGTAAGAGAGTCCAAATTTACTAAGCGAATCCAAGTTTGCTAAGCGAATTTGACATTACTCCTTGGTGAAGGAATTTGGAGGTGTTCAGATCACCCAAATTGCTCTTGGAAAATCTAATTTTGCTAAACGAATTTGTCCTACAAAATTTAGTCCTCTCTAAATTGAATTCTCTAAGTGAATTAGGGTTCGCTAAGCGAATTCAGGATTGTCTTCCTTCCCTTGTTTCCTTGCTCATTCCTCCACTAAACTACACAAAACAAGAAATTAAAATGTAATGATCACACTTTCTTATGAAATAATTACTATTAACCAAATATATATTAAATTGGGGTAAAGTCAAAAACATCTTTTCCATTAAATTAAGTCAATAAGTTCCTTCAAAATTTAATATATTTAGGTAAAATTGGACATTTTCAACTATTCTTTGTTCAACTCTAGTTTCATCCTTCACCACATCATCACTCTAAAAACCAACAATATACATGTCATAATTTATATTTACCTAAGTCTCTTCTCTATGAAACTTGTCAGTTCAGTTGGCTATGTATTTGGTAGCAACAATTGTCTTCGAATCTTGCTCATTTAAAGAAAATGACATCATCACTCAAAAATGACAACAAAGGGTTCAATCATGTGAACAATTGCGAATCAAGATAACCCATCTTCATCTCAAGCACCAAAATCCCCATCTCCATTCCTCCATCAACGAACTCTTCTATTTTAAAGTTTAATCCTCCAAGAAGTAAAACTCCTCAACCACTTATTGTCACTCTTCCTCCAAAACCACAATTAGAAATACCAAACTTGTCCTCCATTCCACCTCATCTAAAAGTCTAAGAAAGCAAAGCCATCGACCTCAACTCAAACTCAAAGATAATCATGTATTCAAGCAAGAATTGGAACAAGAAAAAAAAACTAAAAGTTTGGAAAAAAAAAATAAGCCTCACTAATCATTATGATTTCAAAGAAACAATTTCTCCTCCAAAACCATCTCAACCATCACCATCAAATTCCTCAAAACCTTCACCTTCGAAAACATTATCTCCTAAACCTTCTTAAATCTCGGGGAAAGAGGGTTGAGTAGCTCAACTTATTTAAACTAAAAGATTGAAGGAGTTGAAGGTGAAATGATGTAAAAAAAATACAAAAATAATATACTAACATTTGCCTCTAAAAGGAAACATTATGAAGCCTCACCTTCAAAAACCTTTAAACCTTTAACATCATCAAAACTATCTAAGCCTACTCCAACGAAACCACCAAAAATTACAAAATCCACACCGATAAAACCCTCAAACCCTCGACTTCAAAACCACCAGTTAAAGAACCATTATCCAAATCAAAATCATCAGAAGATAAAAACAAAAAATCAATATCCACACCAAAACACCCTTTAAAATTCTTCACAACATGTGCTTGTATTTCCTAGCATGTCACTGAGAATGACTTATTGATCATGTATCATCTATTACATGACTATAAACTTTACCTATCATACATCATACTGAACTTCATGATCTTAACTTTTAAATCTGGAAGAAAGAAAGCTTATATGCCATATGGAATGGCACTAACAAGAATCTTCAATCATTACAATTAAAGTGCCATTAGAAGATGAAACCTCTATCAGCTTAGATGAAGCCCCTTTCCTCTACCCCCATCTCAGTGACTTCAACTTTTTCTGACTTACCATTACCATTTTACTTTATGCTTTATTTCATTTTCTGTTGTCATATTTCAGACTCTTTTCTTAGTTTGTAATATTTTTAATTTGTTTGATCAATCAATTAGAATCAAACAACTCAAATAATTATTTCAGGAAACAAGTGCAATAAGAGTGTACATTGTTCTAGCACTGTTCCTAAAAGGTTTATCGATAAATAAACAAGTCAAAAAATTGTCTCAAAAATCAAGTGCAACAAATGTTCAGAACGTTATGAATCAATAAACAATTAGAATGACTATTTGATGCTTTGGGAATTGATTCCAATTGATGTACTATGTATTCAAACATATCGGAAGAACCATAAATAAGTAAAAGAACATTTATATGAATTAGTTTAAAAAGAAATATATTGCATTATATGAATCTTTCAAGAAAATGATTGTTGAATCTTCGTAAAAAACATATTCAATACACTCATAAAGCATTTTTATAGATTAATAAAAAGATAAAAAAAAATTATTGAAGGAATTGTTGAAAGAATAATTAATTTACTACATCATTTACTGAAGAGAATTTTGTATCAAAATCAAGAGAATGTTCTCATGAACCTATGTCGGCACTATTTTAGATTTTATTTAGACTAATGAAATCAACAAATCAACCATGCCAATGCCAAAGGAATAAGGGTCTCACGATTTTGAGAACATTTGGATCCTTCTCCATACGTTCATGATGAAAATTTCATGTTGCCTCGTTTCATGTGTTCAACAAATCTATTTTTAAAGGTTGATAGCAAAAGGCCCCTATAATCTATAAATAGAAGTGATTTTCAATACTTAGAAAAACAAGAGTCTAAATCCAGATTCATCAGTTACTTGTTTTTGTGCAAGTTATCAAGGCTCTATTTTATCAACACACTCCAGCTCATGATATATTTGTGGATCAATATTTAAGTGTTTTTTATTTATTTATTTATTTATCAATCTCATTAATCTTGAGTTGTTAATAGATCCCATGATATATTTGTGGATCAATATTTTAAGTGTTTTTTATTTATTTATTTATTTATCAATCTCATTAATCTTGAGTTGTTAACAGATCCCATAAATCTCTATCATAAGGAATAAAGGTCTCACGATTTTGAGAACATTTGGATCCTTCTCCATACGATCATGATGAAAATTTCATGTTGCCTCGTTTCACGTGTTCAACAAATCTATTTTTAAAGGTTGATGATAGCAAAAGGCCCCTATAATTTATAAATAGAAGTGATTTTCAATACTTAGAAAAACAAGAGTCTAAATCCAGATTCATCATTTACTTGTTTTTGTGCAAGTTATCAAGGCTCTATTTTATCAACACACTCCAGCTCATGATATATTTGTGGATCAATATTTTAAGTGTTTTTTATTTATTTATTTATTTATCAATCTCATTAATCTTGAGTTGTTAACAGATCCCATAAATCTCTATCATATTCTTGTAACTTCCTCAAACCTTTTTTTTAAGTTAGATTGAGTGAATTGTGTAAAGCATGTTGAGACACAAATAATACAAATTCTAAGGTTACTAAGACTAAGAGAATACATGTTATAAGATCAAGATTAATCTAAATTGAAAGTGCGGATTAGAAAATTTTCTCTAAACACTATAGTGAAAATTTCATAATTCTATCAAGAATGATTGAACTAACTCACATTTGGTGAACTAAGAAACTTCTTGTGTGTGATCTCTCTATTTCCGAGTCTTACATTTGTTATACACAATACACGCAACCAAGACACTAATTATACCAGGTTTCCAAGTAAAAGTATTTATTAAGTGCAAAATCAAATTTTTAAAAAGATGACAATTCAATTATCTTTCTCGTGACTATTATTTTCACTTGAATTTTGACATTAACTCTACAACTAAGGGAGAAAGGTGGCACACTAGTATGTAGGGAACACAAGAGAGTCACATTATTGTTACCAGCATCACACATGCATGATCTGCTTTTTTATTGCGCTAATTGAAGTGAAATGAAAGAAAAAAATTAGACAAATAGGAATAATAAGAAGTAAAAAATAAAACTGAAGTGGTGGAAGTAAGTTACTGGGATAAGTTTTTTTTAGATCGAAGGAAGTTAATATATAAATTTTATTTTTAACCGCGAAAGATAAATTTGAAAGAAAAATAAGCTACACCAAATATGTATTACTTTTATTAATGTTATAGATTTTGGAGAGATTTAAACATGTTCTATTGAATCATATGAGTAATGATAGACAAAAAGATGAGTTTTATACTATGCACCCCCACACCTAAACCTCCCACCCCCCATTTGCTGTAAAATGTCAAAAATGCCCCTTTGGTTAACTTTAACCCTAATCCAACAAAAATTCACTCATTTTTTCACCCATCAGATTTAGAAGTTTTCTTGATTCTCTGATACCTTCAAAGCTTCGAAACTCATCCTCCAACAACATTCGAGTATTTCCCATTTTCAGAAACCCAGAAAAGTAAGTATTTTTCAAACTATTTTAAATTTTCAGAACTTTACAAACTTTCGAACCACTATTTTCCAAGTTTTAAAGCTTCAAAAATTTGGGATTCATCCAAAGTTTCGAATGTTTTTTGATTTTCCAGATTTAAACCTCGAAAGTTTGGCATTCAACCAAACTTTCGACTCTTCGAAACTTTTGTATTCATAGAAACTTTCGAAATTTTTTGAAGGTTTATGTGGTTTTCCAGAATTTACACATCGAAAATTTGGCATTCAACCAAAGTTTCAAAACTTCGAAAATTTGGCATGCATGGAAACTTTCAAAGGTTTTGAATTTGTATGTGTTTTTCCAGAACTTAAACTTCGAAACTTTGGAATGCATGGAAACTTTCGAAGGTTTTTCCAAAATTTGAACTTCGAAACTTTGGCATGCATGGAAACTTTCGAAGGTTTTTCCAGAATTTGAACTTCGAAGGTTTGGTGTTCATCCAGACTTTCGAAACTTTTCCATAATTTGAACTTCGAAGGTTTGGTGTTCATCCAAACTTTCGAAACTTTTCCAGATTTTTCAGATTTTCTAGATATTTTTTGCCCATATGATTTTTCAGATTTTGCAGATCTTCCAAATTTTTTTACAGATTTTCCAAATATTTTCTAGATTTTCTAGATTTTTTCAATTATTGATATATTGATATAACATTAACTAAATTTTGCGTGCCTAGAACAAGAGTTGCGTTTGGACAGATTATTCGCACTATTGCGAGAGGTGTTATGAAAGGCGATGGCGGGGACAAAGCGAATAGAATTCCGCATACAGCATCACACAGACGACGGAATGAAGCCAACCGTCGTAGTAGACGCGAGGATGTTCAGCAGGATGTCCCTGAGCCTGAGCATGTTCAGGAAGATGAGCATGCACAGATGGAGTATGAGCCTGCTGAACATGAGGTTGGTGCGGATGAGGTTGGTGTTGATGAGGTTGGTGCTGATGAGGATCAGCAATCCGGTTTCCCTGGAGGACCAGTGGTTACATCTGTGCTGACACAGTACGAACACCACATGGCGCGTAAGATATGGGAAGGAGAGGTAAATTTTAATTAATTAATTAATTTTTTAACTAAGTATAATTATTTTTTATACTCGGTACATTATTTCATTAATTATGAATAAATATTTATTGATATGTTCTTTATTTAATTACTTGTAGGATCGTGGCTCGTTGAAGGTGATTACCCATGGTTTGAAACTGAAAAGGTTTGCGAAAGTTCATATACCAGAAGCTGTACAGCATTGGATTCGAGAATCTGAGTTGTTACATTTGTCTTCCGCTTACTTGACTATGGCTGATGCTGGTCTGATATCCGCCTTCGTGGAAAGGTGGCATATGGAGACCAGTTCGTTTCATGTGCCATTCGGAGAGATGACCATCACGTTAGACGACGTCGCCACTCTCCTTCATATCAAACCACACGATAATTTTTTTGATGCACCACTGAACATGAATACTAATAATGCTATGACAGCTGCACATGAGTTACTAGGAGCCACTTGGGAGGAAACTGCTGCTGAGATCAACTACAACAAGTGTGCACAGTCTAGGTTGCAGTGGTTGCGTGATTTATATCAGCGTTTAATTCAAGCTAACATGTATGAGTGTGCTACCAGAACTTATCTATTGCATTTAGTTGGTAGCACCATTTTTGCTGACAAAACACACACTCGTGTGGAAGCAAAATATGTTAGTTTGTTTGCTGATTTAGATCGTTGCCGGGATTTTGCATGGGGTGCTGCTGCATTGGTTGTGCTATACGACAACCAGGGAGATGGAGCCGTTCATCACACTAGACAGCTGGGGGTTACATGACCCTATTACAGGTATTTGAATTTATTTATTTATTTAGTTGTGTTATTTATTTATTTAATTATTTAGTTGTGTTATTTATTTATTCAATTATTTAGTTGTGTTATGTATATATTTATTTGATTATTTAGTTGTTTTGTTTTTTGTGTTATTTATTTAATTATTTAGTTGTGTTATTTATTTATTTATTTATTTATTCGTCTTTTATTAATTGGTGCAGTGCTGGATTTACGAGCACTTTCCTAGGATCTGTAAACGCGGTGATAGTGGAACGGTTCCTGCACATCTTCCAAGAGCATGTAGGTGGACTGCAAAACACGCAATTGAAGGTGGACTGATGACATACAGGTGGAGACTTGACTCTATGTTGCTCGAGGATGTATTGTTTACACCATATGATGATGATCGAGCTAATCATCCTTTTGTCTCGTCTTCGATGTTCTCCGAATACCTTCGATGGGCAGGAGTTTCAGTTCCATATTTGCCAGAGCGATGTCTTCGACAGTTTGGTCGTATTCAGTGCATTCCGCGTGACGTTCCTCGGATGCCTAGGAGTATAGATTGGGAGTGGCAGAATAATGTTAGATCATGTACAGCTACATTATGGAGTCTATCTCCTCTGGCGACATTTCCAGGAGAAGTCACTACAGACTACTTTGCGTGGTACCTAAATATTTCACATCCTCTGATCCTCCCTCCATCTACTCATGCTCCTTCCAGTACACCTTTTGCTGCTCCATTTTCCAGGTCACCTACTGCTGCACATGATCCCCAGACTCCATCATCATCTGCACGTGCTGGTCCATCATCAGAATGAGATCGGCTAGCATATGAGCTTATACGTAGGGGATTACAGATTGTAACTCCATTTGGTGAAGTTCATGATATATTCACTGAGTTAAGCAGACTCTTCCCAGGAGACGATTAGTTATTGTGTGTTACCATTAAGTTGTATAAATATATTTTTATATTAATATATTTTTTTTTATATCTATTTCATATAAGTAAATGATTAAAGTTCAACTTGTTACCATATAACAATAAGTAAATTATAATGTCTAAAAGTTCAAACATAAATCTTTATAATAACTAAATGTCTAAAAGTTTAAACATATAATCTAATCTTGACTTAATGAAATACAAGATGATTTGTCAAATGATTGATCAATGTGTTCCCAATGCTTAATACGTTCTACATAAGCTATTTTCCATGTCTTTGCACAATCACTACAAAAGTCTTTCCATTTTTGTGAGGTAGGTGGCAACGAACAATCATACTTCAATTTGATCTGAATAATAAAATAGTAAACATTAATTTATCTAAACAAGCAAATATTATTATTAAACATTACTATAGATCATAAAACTTACCTGTACCCAATGACTTTCATTGATGAATCCAATTGCTATTAAATGATTAAGAGAATAATCTTTTGATGGTCCTTTATTCAGCGGAAAGAATGTCATATTCAGCTTACGCGACAACGATACCAATATGACATTATATCTTGTTGCAATCACGTAACCTAAATCTGGTATAGTCATCCATTTATCTTTTCCTTGAGCACCAAATCTAGAAATCATCAACGACTTCTGCACGGTTTCAACGTTGTGATCGAAAACTTCAGAATAAAGGTCTTTATGTAAATTAATCTCTTTCTCCAATTGTGTACGAACTAAAGGCCATAATTCTTCTGTCCAACCTAACAAAGCTCCAACGGCGCGATACCCACAATTTCCATCAGGCTCAACATCTATTATGTCCTCGATATACGGATGATGAATGTAGGTAAATGTATCTTAGATAATTGCCTTGCAGGACGCTGTGATGATTGACTTACAGGACGCTGTGATGATTGACATGCAGAATGTTGTGATGATTGACTTGCAGAACGCTGTGATGATTGCCTTGCAGAACGCTGTGATGATTGATTTGAAGATCCATGAGATGCATCGACATACTCCCAATATGATGGATCACGAGGACTATCAAATTCTTTTCTCTTTTTAGTACCTCCTTTGGTTTTCACTTTATCAGGTGGTGGAACCATTGTTGTTGTTTGTGGAAACTCTGAATATCCTTTGACCAACAATATCTTGTTTCTTCATGTATGCCTTCATTGCTTCCAACTCTTCTGAAAAATCATAATCTGATAAAGATTCTTCATCCTCCAATTCTTGCTCAATGCTTAATTTCCTCCAAAAAATATGAATGCTATCTAAGGGAATAAAATTACCAGACATCTGCAATTTTGCCAACTCACAAGCACATGGTAATCCATGAGTTGTTCTGATTGAGCAACCATATTTTGTTTTGTAGTACCTACAATCTTCACCCTCTTCAATTGTTTGTCAATCATTTCAAAACATTTCCTTGATACACAATGATGTAATCTCTGATAGAATGGTGAATTATACCCATGCACCACATCGAGAATAGATTTATGAAAAGTTGATTTGAGGCTACACAATTGATTCTTCAACATCATATTCACAGCATCCCAACTTTTACACAAGTCTCCCTTACTAGTCTGCAACATGTTTTTCAATCTTCAATGAGCAGACTCCGCTCTACAAATAAATTAAATTAAAACAAATCACATAAATCACTAAATCATTTTTCTAAAACAATACAAATCATTATTTAAAAATACCTGTTGGTCATTGTGTTCCCTAAATGCATCACTCTGTTCGTCCAAGCCATGACAAATCTTTCTTTGTAAGGTGTCAACCATGAATCTTTAACATAATCAACAAAAAGAATAATATCGACACACACTAGTTCAAAGTGTTGCAAGTGATGATCATACTCCTCCAAACTAGCTGAAAATACAATTTTTTTCCATAAATCCATTACTTCATCTTGTCTATCCTTGCTCACATATTGTTTGCATCTTGCCCCAACATTTTTTTCAATATGAAAATGACACAACAAATGAATTGAAGTAGGAAATACAACACCAATAGCATTCATCATGGCAAGATCTCTATCCATCACAATAACTTTAGAAATTAAATTTTCAGATACGAATAACTGTCTTACCTTTTGAAATGCCCAGATGAAGTTATCTTGTTGCTCTTGTTCCAAATAGGCAAATGCAACCGAAAATGTCAAACTAGTTGATGTTACACCGACAACTTCAAGCAATGGTAACCGATATCTATTTGTTTTGTATGTGCTATCACATATCAAAACAAAATGAAACGTGTTCAACAGCTTTATACAATCAGGATTCGTCCAAAATATGTCTCTTAGAACATCCGAATTATCCCGTCTTCTTGTCCAGTGCACATAATTTTCATTTTGTATTAACTTCAACAGATGTTGCACCTCTGTGTACGAACCTCTCAAAGATGATCGATAAGTACTTCTTGCTTTATATATTTGAGTGGAAATTATGACATTATCTTTATTTTTCTCTTTCAAAGCATTCAAAATAAACCTTGGTGCAAGCTTATACTTTGTCATGTCATTGACAAATTTTTTCTCCTCTTCATTTAGATGCCACAAATATGAATGATCGTCTAAAGTATCGGCTAAATCGTGATTCTGTGTTCCACAACGAACACTAATTTTCCATCCTTCACCCAAACTCGATCGTATACATCTGAGTTTAAACGGACAGTTTTCCTTGTGAGAACAAGTTACTGTTGATTTTGATTTATATCTTCCGCCTCTTTCGCATCCCAAAATTAATTTGTCTTTTATGCCTCTCTTTCCCGTTGCTTTATCTGATCGTATGGTAACAATTAAAATTCCATTTTGCATTCCAATTTTCTTTGCCCATTCAAATACAGCTTCTTGAGAAGGAAAAATCTACAACATATATTTCAAATAAAGATTTCAGATTAAAATGAAGATTTAAAATAAAACATTAATACATGTTAATACATTAAATTTTGATAAAAATACTTGATCAGTGATAAATTTATATGTAGAATCTATAGTCGCCGTTGTAGCAGGAACCTCAACTCTACTCATGACTGATTCTAAAATGTTTACTCAATTTAATTAATAATAATACTAAAACAATATTTAAAAAATAAAGGTAAAACTTCTCCAATAAAACCTTCGAAAGTTTCATTTCAAAATGAAACTTTCGATGGTTTTTCGAAACTTTCAGTTTGAAATGAAACTTTCGAAATATTTCAAAACTTTCAGGTTACACCAAACTTTCAAAGTGTTTCGAAAATTTCCACTTCCAACGAAACTTTCGAAATTGTTGATGAATTCATTAAAATTTGTACTTCGAAGGTTTCAACATCTTCGAAAGTTTCAAAAGTTTAAAAAATATAACTTCAAAATTTTGAAATTTTCGAATTATAGGGTAAATTCCAAAAGTTTCGAACATACCAGGTTAAAAAGTGAATATTATTTTTTTGAAAATAAATTTATGTTTATTAAAAAGGATATTTTGGACATTTTAAAAAATTGGGGGGTGGGAGGTTTAGGTGTAGGGGTGCATGGTATAAAACCCCAAAAAGATCTTTTATTTTTTTATTTCTTATTAGTAACAATGGAAGAACAACATACATATATGTAGGACATGATTCTACAATTATGATAGTAATAAGTACTATACATTAATTTTAGTAATGACACATAAAACCTATAATAATAATAATAATAGGTAAATGCTAATAATGCTAATAATGATATATAAATATCATTTATATGTCTTTAACTTTCCCTCTCAAACTGGTGGTGAGTGGATCACACCAAGTTTGTCTCTAAGTTGACTAAAGCGTGTGTGGCTTAATGGCTTGGTGAGACAATCTGCAATTTGATCTATTGTAGGAACATAAGCCACAACAACCTCATTTTGTAGTACTTGGTCTTGGATATAATGAACATCAACTTCAATATGCTTAGAACGAGCATGCAGTACTGGATTAGAGGCTAGTGCCTTGGCACTCAAGTTATCACACCATAATATGGGTTTCCTTGGCAATGGGAGTTTAAGTTCAGTAAGTAGCGAACGAGTCCATGCTATCTCAGCAGCTAGGTCAGCTAGAGCTTTGTACTCTGACTCTGTACTTGACCTTGATACCACATTTTGCTTTCTTGAGGACCAAGAAATGAGTGTTTCACCAAGGAACACACATTGGCTAGCCATGGATTTCCTGTCATCAACACTAGTGGCCCAATCAGCATCGGAAAACCCTGTTATATCCAAGTCAGTGAATGGCGTGATGTGCAAGCAATGATTGATGGTGCCTTGGAGATACCTCAAGACTCTTTTTATGCCTTGCCAGTGGTCAGTTGTGGGTGAACTCATGTATTGACTGAGTTTATTTACAGAAAAGGCTATGTCAGGTCTTGTTTGAGTTAAATATTGTAGCCCTCCTATGGCTTGTCTGAACATAGTTGGATCTTTCAATTTCTCCCCCTCAACTGTGAATTGACTACCTGTTATCATCGGTGTTGGACATGGTGAGGCATTGTCCATCTTGAATTTCTTCAACAAGTCACCAATGTATTTGATTGTTTAAGGTACATTCCACTAGCATCTCTTTGTACTTCTATGCCCAGAAAGTAGTGTAAAAGACCCAAATCTTTGAGAGAGAAGACATTGTTAAGTTGTTTGATGAAAGCTTGAAGAAACTTGTTGCTACCTGTGACTATTATGTCATCTACATATATAAGAAGGAATGTGATATGATCTTTACCTTTTAGAAGGAAAAGAGAGGAGTCACTGTTTGTGTTTTGGAAACCGCAGTTCAACAATGCAATTTTGAGACTATCAAACCAAGCTCTTGGTGCCTGCTTCAGTCCATAAATTGCTTTAGATAGTTTGCATATGTGATTAGGCTTGGTAGGATCGACAAATCCTTCTAGTTGATGCATGAATACTGTTTCTTTGAGATATCCATTTAGGAATGCGTTGTTGATGTCGAGCTGCCTGACTTCCCAATTAAGGTGCACTGCAATGGAAAGAATTATCCTGATTGTGCTTGTTTTGACTACAAGGCTAAATGTTTCCTCATAGTCGATCCCAACTGTTTGTTGAAACCCATTTGCAACTAGTCTAGCTTTCCTCCTTTCAATGGAACCATCTGACTTGTATTTTGTCTTGAAAACCCATTTTGAATCATCTATGTTTTCTTGATCGTTGTGGGGCACTAGTATCCATATTTTGTTGGACATGAGGCTTGAAACTCCTGTGGCATTGCTTCTTTCCATAAGGGTCTTGTGAGAGCTTCCTTGGCATTTGCAGGTTCCATTGTGTCTTTGTAGGTCTCAATGAGTCCAATGTAAGGTTGCTTTGGTTTGTAAATGCCTGACTTGCTCCTTGTGTGTATTGTATTGCTTGTATTTGTATTCAGACTTAATTCACCCACCCTTTGCTGTTGAGCTATGTCTGGTGTCTCTTCATGAGTGGTGTCAGCTTCTGACGAACCATTGTCATTTTGTTATGTGACATTGTTAACATCTTGAGGGTCTTCTGCATTTATCTCAGCTGCTTCTTTAGTGATTACATCATTGGTGGAGTTACCTGCACTGTACAAAGGAAAAGAAGTAGATGTATTGTTAAATGTTGTTTTTAGAAGACTTCTTGTATTGAGAAATCCATCATGGAATGGAAAATGGTCTTCATTGAAGATGACATGTCTTGATATGAAAATTCTTCCATGAGAGTTGAGACATTTGTACCATTTGTGGGAGTTGCTATATCCCAAGAGAACACATCTGGTTATGTGAAATTGTAGCTTGTGTTGGTTGTAAGGTTTGAGACAAGGGTAACACGCACAACCAAATGATTTTAGAAGCTTATAGTCAGGTTCTTTATGAAGCATGAGTGAATAGGGACTCTTATTTTGAGTAACTTGAGACGACAATCTGTTTATGAGATATACTGCAGTAGAGAAGGCTTCCCACCAATAATGTAAAGGCATTTGAGGTTGTGCAAGTAAGGTTAAGCCAAACTCAGCTATGTGCCTGTGTTTCCTTTCAGCTCTTCCATTTTGTTGAGAAGTATACGGACATGACATTCTAAATTATATGCCAGCTTCTATTGCAAGTTTTTGCACAGGTTTATATTCACCACCACCATCACACTGAATTACTTTGATTATCTTGTTGAATTGATTTTCGATTAGGTTTTTAAATTGAGTAAAGGCTTGCACAGTCTCAGACTTTTGTTTCAAGGGATAAATCCAGGTGAACCTACTAAAATCATCAACAAAGTGCACATAATATTTAAAACCAGATGATGACATTATTGGTGTCGGGCCCCATACATCTGTGTGGATCAATTCAAGTGGTTCCTTAGCATGAGAAGCGTAAGGCTTAAATGGTAAAAGATGAATTTTGCCATATTGACATGCCTCACAAAAACTAAAATTATCACTAAGTGGTACTTTGACATTACAACCTTTCAAGACTTTGTCAAGGACTTTATTATTAGGGTGACCAAGCCTCCTATGCCAGCTCTCCTTGACAGATACATAAGCATTAGGGTTTCTTTTAGTTCCTGAGAGCTGGTACAATCCATCTTTAAATAGCCCTTTTAGTATTACCTTTCGTGTTAGCTTGTCCTTCACAAAACAACAATTTTCGTCAAACTCAACAAGTATGTTATTGTCAGCAACCAGTTTAGAAACATTTATTAGATTTTTCGTGATGTTAGGTACATATAGGACATCATGTAAGTTGAGTGACTTAAGTTTTGAAAAACCTGTGGCCATAATTTCCAATTTCTCACCATTACCAACAACTAGTGAATTCTTACCATGTTGCTCAGTCAAGTCTTGAAACTTGCCAGTTTGATGTGTCACATGATTGCTTGCCCCGCTATCAAAATACCAGTCATAGTCTTGGATTGAGTCATGAGAGGCTAGGAAGGCATTGTGAGATCCTTGCTTGTCATTTTCTGCTGAATGATTGGATATTGAGTAGGTTTTGTCGAACCTGTGAAAACAGTCTATTGCAGTGTGATTACTCTTGCCACAGACTTGGCATGGTGTCTTGTATGACCTACCTCTTCCTCTGCCTCCTCTCCAACCTCTAAAGGTGGAACCTCTCCAATTGTTGTTTGAATTGAACCTGTTTCCTCGGTGGTCAGACTTGTTTGCAACATTTGCTGTTGCATTGAGAGTCAGGTTGGTGAGGTTATTCAGTTGCTCAATTCTACTTTCAAAGGTTAGCAATTGAGCTTGTAAATCCACCCAACTGAGTGTAGTTTGATCAGATAGTTTTACAACTATGGGATTATATTCCGAATCCAAACCATTTAAGGTTTGAATGATTAGATCAGAAGTTGAAATTGGACTGCCTGCCAGTTTGAGTTTGTCAGCAAGGTTCTTCACTTTGATTATATAGTCTTCCATTTTCATTTCTCCTTTTCTGATGTTGTGAAATTCAGACTTGAGATAGATGATTTGAGACCTTGATTGTGCTCCAGCCAAACTTTGAGCCTCATCCCAAAGTTGTTTGGAGGTCTCATAATGCAACAATTGTGTTGCACTTTCAATAGCCATCGAGTTGAGCATCCACCCACGGAGGCGCTGATCATTGGTTTGCCATTCCTCAAAAGTAGGGTTGTTGTTCTTGTTTGAGTGTGAAGATGTAATAAACTGTTCAGGACACACTTTGGTTTCCAACAAATATCCATCGAGTTTGCAGCCTCTGACTACGGGTAGAATTAGAGATTTCCATAGGGGATAATTATTTCTGTCCAGCTTGACAGATATAGATGATGGTAGGTCATTCCTGTTGTTTGAGTTGGCAGCGGATGCCATGTTTTTTTCTTCAGGTATTGGATCGAGAGCTTTTCAGCTTAAAAGCTCTGATACCAAACAAAAAGATCTTTTTTATTTATTTCTTATTAGTAACAATGGAAGAACAACATACATATATGTAGGACATGATTCTACAATTATGATAGTAATAAGTACTATACATTAATTTTATTAATGACACATAAAACCTATAATAATAATAATAGGTAAATG
Source organism: Cicer cuneatum (assembly GCA_037974295.1). Lineage (NCBI taxonomy): Eukaryota > Viridiplantae > Streptophyta > Magnoliopsida > Fabales > Fabaceae > Cicer > Cicer cuneatum. The sequence goes on along the minus strand of JBBPBO010000005.1, from coordinate 35,489,765 downwards.
CTAATAATGATATATAAATATCATTTATATGTCTTTAACTATGATTACTAACCTTAACATGTTTTATAAATATCTAAGAATTTATTGTGAAAGGACTTGTTAATTTCAATAGCCTTCAAAATAAACAAACTAATATCTCATCAAGTAAGTATAGTGATAATCCCATAAAAAAAGTAAGATGATATAATTAGTGAGAATAGTTAGTGATTAAAACTACAAGAATTACAAATCAACATAATATATTAAAACAAACTTTCAAATAATTAATTTTGCCACATTATTCTTTGTCTATACCTTTATAATTAAAAAACCAATAATAAAAAAATACAACTTCCATTACAAACTTGATTTAATTATCAGTTACTTTTTTAATTCATTGCATATAAATACATAATATTTTTAATTACATTTCACCACAAAATATACAAAAATATAATCATCACATATTAAAAATCAATAATAAAACTTATGCACAAAAAAAATGGTGTTTAAATTAACAAAAAATTGAAACACAATCATTTAAATTAGCAAGCCTTTGCAAAAAAAAAACCAAAGGATATTTTTTAAAAAACATAAAAATATTAAATTATACATTAAATATTTTCAAAGTAATATACAATTTGTGTTTATTTTTCTTTTATTAGTGCTCGAGTACATATTATATTTCTTTAATACAAAAGAAATCATTTGTCGGTATAAATTGTTGGAACCATGTTGGTTTTATATTTAGAGTTTTAATGATAATAAAAGTATTTTATGAGAGCTTCAAAGAGTATGGAAGAAGATTCGTGTTTTTGAAGAAAATCTAAAATAAGATTTGATTCAGATTTATAAATTGAAGAAACTCTAAAATAAGATTTGATTCAGATTTATAATTGAAGAAAATCTAAAAATAATATTTGATTCAAATTTGTAATTGAAGAAGACATGATCAAGATTTGAAGAAGATTTATTGAAGATTTGATCAAGATTTATCTACAACAAAATATGAACATAATTAATCTCACGAATTTACAAACTCAATCTGAACAAAATACAAACATAATCAATCTGGAGAATTTACAAACTCAATCTGAAGAAGATACAATTTAGAATTAAACAAGGACTAAATTGAAGTCCAAATTTTAACTATAAATAGATACTCAAGGCTGAAGAAGAAAAACATTGAAAATCATAAAAGAGTAGAAGAACTCATAAGCTCAAAATCATCTTGGAGTTCAAAGAGAAAAACAGTTGTTCAAGTTACAAATATTTTCTGAGTGTTCTTTTCTTAGAGTATGAGAGTTATTATTATTATCAGCTTTGTCAGAAGCAAACACTTAAAGTTCCAATCTTTTGTATCCAACCCAATAGTGGTTTAGTTCCTTCTTCAATATGGGGTTGTTTGGTTGTGAGGAGAAGACTTGTCTTGTAGGGTCAACGTGGTTAGTTACTCAAAAGTCTGGGGTTGTTAGGCTGTTTGGAAAGACTTGCTTGGAGGGTCAGGTGCTTTGTAATTCAAGGTATTTGAATTAGTGGATTAAAGCCTTCTGAATGAGGGGACTTGAAGTAGCTAAGTTAGTGGTGAACCAGGATAAATTTATGTGTCCAATTATTTATGCTTTCATTGTTTGCTGCCTCTGAATCTGATTGCTTCTACTCCAAGTAAGTCACCAAAACCGAACCTTTCTCAAAAAGTTATTAACTTTGGAAAACACAATTCAATCCCCCTTTCTCATGTTTGCACCTTCGGAAATTGTTCACGAAACAAAAACACTCATTTCAAAATATTAAACTTATAAATTTGGTGAAGGATAGATCATATCTTAGTCTTATAAATTTGGCGAAAGTGGAACATCAACGACCTGCTGGAATGCTGCAACCCTTGGATATACCAGAATGGAAGTGGGACAGCAGTTTTTTTAATTGTGTATACAAACAATTAATCATTTTGTTAATCACATTTTTAGAGTGAAAATCACTCATTTTATTACAATTTTTTTAATTGTTTCCATTCCATTTTTTCTTTTGTTATACAACCAACTATTCTTATAAATTAAGAAACTTATAAATATTGAATAAAAATTTCGATTAGATTGATTTATTTATACACCGTTAATATCACTTTCAAATTTTTAAAAAATTTTACATTGAAAGGAAATTTTACAAATTACCTTCGCGCAACGCGCAAGTTATATTTTAGTTAACATAATTAAAAAGCAGTATCACACACATTATGCTCCTAAGCGCCAGATATCCATGTTGGCCTGTAGGTGCTTTCTTTTGGAAGTTGTTTTGTGATTCTAACCACATAAGCATTGCTCAGTAACTCTTGTATGGTCACTGTTTAGTACATCGCAGAATCCAATTCGTCTTCTCACATCGACTCGACTCAATACCGTAACCTGCAACATACAATTAGGGTTTCCATCCTTAGCGGCTAAACTTAGTTGTAACGACCTCAAGGTTGTTATCTCATCAAATCCACCCACATTGATGACTATACAATGCATTTGGCCCCCTCCGCGTTGGGACCCAATACCTCTCTTACTTTTCTAGAGTCATTACTTACTTGAGCATTAGAGTCTTTGCAGATACCACTCCAACGAAGTCGGTCATCATCCATCGGCCAGTGTGGATCATTGGCGTCCTTTGTGGGAAATTGAGGTTTCTTTGCTTTCCTCAAAACTTAATCTATAATTTTTCGAGGGCTGGAAACAAACATAACAACCCCAGATAGAATGTTGATACCACCGTCCAACAACTGGAGGATGGGGCCACAACATCTCCATCCCAAGAGCTCCTCGTCGACAACGACGAGTTGAATGCAGATGCCAACCTTGTGGCATTCTAGAATAGAGAAACAACTCTCGATGAGCTCATCACTCTAATTTGGGAATAATCTTGAATGATCATGGAACAGAACCATCGTCTCATTGCCATTGAGAACCAACAACGTAGCATCCCCACCGTGGTAACATCCTAGGAGACACTAGAACTCATTAAAGGATTGGTGAGACGACGTCGTCATGACACTCCACCTAGAAGGCGAGGAAGGAGGTCACCGACTCCGTAAAAAGAGGTGTTCCCCAAGAGTGTCACCAATCGAGAACAACGAAAAAATTCCTATGAGGACTCCTTGCCCAAGGAGAAACGACTGTGTCGACATCACTCATGATATAGGTCACGTTTCGTTTCATCCCGAACCCATGAGATTCATTGGGAATGACACGGACCTCGCGAATCTCGGGGACGTTTCACCACAAGGATTGTGAATTCCAGGATACCAAGGGCATTGGAGAAACCCCAACACATGGACTCATATGACGGGATCTCTAACCCCGATGAACACAACAAAAATGTGGAAGTCATCCTCGATTACTGTGAATCAGATGGATTTATCAAATATCGTCTCTTCGCCCTCAAGTTGATAGACAACACATGGACTTGGTTTAAAGGTTTACCTTCCAATTCCATTGATTCTTGGGATGAATTATGTAGAGAATTCGCCACTCAGTACACGGTGTCCAAAAAACAACACAAGACAATGTGTACCTTATCGGAAATTGTCAAGGGAAGAGAAGAACCCCTCCAGAACTACATCGAACGCTTCAACAAAAAAGTCGTATTCGTCAAAGAGGCAAACAACAACGTGAAGATGTACCTAATGAATGAAGGCCTCCTCGAAGGAAGCCGTTTCACTGACAACATTTTCTGACACGTCGCGACGATCACTAGTCGAATGTAATTAGAAAGAAAAACCACAATAAGATTTAACAAACTGAGTGAGTTGGCCTGGTCGATACCTTGCCTATACCCCTATCAACACCTCCAATGAATACATATTGGTCGAATGCGCTAATGCAAAATTTAAGGAAAAGGGAATCCAATTCCCTCGATAAGTCTCTTTGAGGCCAGGAGTCAACAAAAGAAAGTAATGCCGCTTCCACAAGTGTAATGAGCATAAAACTTGTGACACCCTAAATCCCAAAATAACATATATAATAATTTATACTAGATTTTTAAACAATATTCGCAGCAGATAACGAAAATATGTTTCCAAGGAAATAAAATTAAAATCTTTATAACTAATTTAGGATATCACGTTTCTCTAAATACACATGTAACAATTCAACTTTATTCCTCAATTAAAATAGTGCAATTTCAATGAACTTGACTTAATTATAATTTCTTACTTTAATTTCACAAACTTACTAATACTTAAAAGGTTTTCATACAAAAATTTGTTTCTAATAAAAAAGTAAAAGTAAAATACAATTTACAACTCTTATTCTCGGTATCACCTAACAGAGTGAGGTTTCTCCCAAAATTGAACTTCAAGACTCATTAACCTATAATAACTACAATTTCGCAAATGCATGGCCAAGGCAGTCAAACAAAAGCAACAAAGGAGGTGAGTTTTGAAATCATGTTGATAGTATAATATAAGTATGACAAACATGCAAACAATCATAATAGATTGTATCATAATCACATTACCATATATCAAAATATTCAATCAAATAGTACCATGTTATAACATCAAAGTCACTGAACTAAAATAGTTATCTCATTATAATATACATCAAATCATCTAAGAGAAACTATTATTACTTCTGAAACACATCAATCACAACAAAACAATCACAAGGAAATGCAATGCTATGCATGAGCTTAGACTCTACTTCACAATGTGGTACTATTCTAACTCTGACAATTCAAATTGGCCATGTCCTCACAGATCCCCTCAACTCAACCCGAGACATATACACAAAAGTTGAGGTAAACTTGTGCTGCATAGTAGCTCCCAACATTTGGAGTGCTACATCCATGTCACCTAGGAATTCCCCACCCGAATACCTCCAAGGTCTAACAATCTTGCCTTAGGGCTCAACAACAGACTGCGACAATTAGGCTTATTCAATTGTACTTCCCTCAAAATCACTAGGCTTGTCAGGCCCTACCTATACGATGACAAAATAATCTCCACTTCAAAAATTCACATCAACTTCAAATATTCCCAACATCTATTTTCTCCCCTCGTTTGTCTAGACTACTCCATTACGAGTATCATCTTTAGCACAAGTTGGAATCATCATTATTTCATTAATTATGGGGTACTTCAAAATTCTCATCACAATTTTATAACATCATTAATCATACATAATCATGGCCATCATATAAACTCATCATGAATTTTATAGCATCACTATCATCAATCATACATAATCACATAAACTTATCACAAATTTATAGCATCATTATTATTAATTATACATCATCATAATCACATAAACTTATCAAAATGCATCCACCTTTTATTATCACATCACATAAACTCATCTATTCAATCATATACATAAAATTCATTCGACACCCAATATCACAACAATATCAAATACCACACATTTAACGAAATTAAATCAATCATCACCTTATAAATATTTCTATTCCACATTTTATTATCACAATTTTCATATTTGCACATTAATTAATTTATCCCTTAAAGGGATACTACCTTACGTAGCGAGCCCCAAATGAATAGTTGGGAAATATAGTTTCCTGTTCATCTCACAATATATTATACTCATGAATTCAAACGCTCTCTCACCCCTTACCTTATTTCAACGATTTCACACACAAATACGATTCCACGAGCAAATAGCCTTTGTCCTTTGACTCTTTGTCCTTCAATCGATCTAACTCAATAGTTTATGGGTAACGTCAAAAATAAATTATGAGAAGACACTCTTAAAAAATTAAATTTCAAAATTCGGTCAAGGAAACTTACTGATAAAACAATGCAAATTAAGAGGAATAAGGGCCCAAAGAGTGGACCCCACTCACCCAAGTCACACACATTTAGTTTTTAGTATGATGAACGGAGAGAATAAAAGCTAGTTAATAACATCTCTTATTCTAATAATATTCCATTAAAGGAATCAGGGAAGGGGAAGTGGAAAGATATTCAGTTTCATGAAGGATGAATGGAGGGAATAAAAGCAAATTAATAATGTCTCTTATTTTATGTTATAAGAAGGAGGGGAAATATGCAGAAATATTTTAAGAAATAAATAGAAGAATTCTTTCTCTGGTTAGGAACAATTCTGCTCTAGTTTAGGAGTTCTTAGAACTCTGGTTTAGTTTTTCTTTCGGCATCCTTTCCCAATCCTATCATTGTAAGAGATACTACTCTAAATTTTAAGAAATAATATACTTTTTCTTCCATTAAAATTCTGAGTTCTATCATTGGTCCGACCTGCCGGATAGAGATAGAAGCTAGCGAAATCGAATGCCACCGAAAATGTCTGACAAAATTGAGGCTTTGGAGATAAGAATGGCTGAGATGGAAGGTTCGGTGCGCCAAACCTTGGATGAATTCCGTCATGCTGTTTTGGAAGAGTTTGCAAAACTGTTGAATTGGCCTATACCTGAGATGTCGCAGACAACCGGGGAGCCAATTACGGAATACAAGATTGTAGTGTAAAACATGGAGCTGCCATCACTTGATGGTGACGATCCAGTCGGGTGGATCACACGAGCAGAGACATATTTTGAGGTACATGGAATATCTGAAGAAGTGAAGGTTCGTTTGGCAAAAATTAGCATGGAGGGAGCAACGATCCATTGGTTTAATCTTCTACGAGAAACGAAGGATGACATCACATGGTTAAAGTTGAAGGAAGGGCTGATTGAGAGATATGGAGGAAGAAAGAGCGATAATCCGTTCGAAGAATTGAAAGATCTTCAACAAATTGGAGATGTGGAAGAGTACATTTTAGATTTTGAATATTTCTCATCCCAGGTTATGCGTCTCCCCGATGAACAATACCTTGGGTATTTTTTGGGCGGCCTCCGGTCAGAGGTACATTTGCGAGTTAGGATCTTCAATGCAAATTAAGAGGAATGAGGGCCCAAGAGTGGACCCCACTCACCTAAGTCACACACATTTAGTTTCTAGTATGATGAATGGAGAGAATAAACATCTCTTATTCTAATAACATTCCATTAAAGGAATGATAGAAGGGGAAGTGGAAAGGCGTTCAGTTTCAAGAAGGATGAATGGAGGGAATAAAAGCAAATTAATAATGTCTCTTATTTTATGTTATAAGAAGGAGGGGAAATATGCAGAAAATATTTTAAGAAATAAATAGAAGAATTCTTTCTCTAGTTAGGAGCTATTCAGCTCTGGTTTAGGAGTTCTTAGAACTCTGGTTTAGTTTTTCTTTCGGCATCCTTTCCCAATCTCGTCATTGTAAGAGATACTACTCTAAATTTTAAGAAATGATATACTTTTTTCTTCCATTAAAATTATGAGTTCTATCACTTACCATAAATTAGAAAACCAATCAGTGGATAATGTAACCACTCTTCACATGATCGTTTTGGCGTTGGTTTCACTCAAATCGAACTTACGGTGAAGAAGAACGGTGCAAAATAGCGAATTCTACAAATGGAGAAGTTGGGTATTTTAGATAGAAATCAGGATGGTTAAAAATCTAGGAATGTGTGTTTAAAAGTTTTTTACAATATTTATCAATCACCGATGCCAATTTTCTTCCTTACTCTCAAGTTGAGTACTGTAGCGCTTCTCCTCTATCCCGTCGCCCTCTCTTTCCCATTCATTCTTTCCTTACCATTTTCAACTAATTTTTGATTTATTATTTAATTAGATTTTACTCTTGTATATGGGCCTAAAACACATTCATTCTTTTTTTTTTAAAATTAAAACCAAAAATGATCAAAACTACTTTTTTTTAGCATTTTTTAAACACAATATCATTAATAAAACATTACTAATATTTTAAAACTAATATTTTATACAATAAAGTAATTAAAGAACTTAATCTTTTAAAATAAATTAATAACTAAAACTCTTATATATTCAAAATAATAACTATAATTATTACTATAATATTTTTCAAATAATCACATAAAAATACTACTATCTTTCTATAATAGTCAAAGTGATAAAATAAATAAATATAAAATCAACAATTTATATTAATTACTAAATCACAATAAATACGTATAAAATCATCATACCATAACAACTATATAAAAATAAAGAAAATCAAACACAATATTACTACTATCCCAAGATAGTTATTTGTAAAATAAATAACTAAAATAAGAGATACTTAGAAATAATGAAAATATAAATATGTGTACACTTGACTACGAAATCACATATACATGTAAAACTGCCTAAAATCTTATTCTTTAAAATATGTACACTAAAATACGATTATTTTTTAAAAATTATATAAAATAATAAAATATAATATTTGTTATTTGTATTATTTATTTAGTCAAATATGTACAAGATTATCATATCATAGAAACCCCACATATAAAGAAAATTAATCATAAAATTAATCCATATATATTCTAAAATAACTTTAACACCAAATTAATTATTTAAAATTCTATTTCATTAATAAAATAATTTATTATAAAATTTGGGGCATTACAAAACTGATGACTGCATCCACATGAATGACACAATCAAACTTCTCATCCAAAAAGGGAAATTAAGACAATAACATGCTAGCTACTCCCCAAAACGAGGACGTAACTCCTCCCCAAAACGAAGAAAACCAGTTTCCACGCCCTGCCAACAACATGCTAGCTAGCGTCATCCACAAAGATGAGGACGTCCTCAAAGGACTCTAATCGCTATGTCCATCACAAGGGCGATTCCTTACAACATGGCATTCCCGATAGTGATGCCCATCAACTGTGCCTTCAGCTCGTGGAAGAACTTCGCCCTTGCTCTCATTGAATCTGGTGGATATTTGAATACTAATTTCTCTAGTATCAGTTCTTTCAAGAGGAAGCTAGAGGACATGACATCCACAAACCCGCATAGGATCACGGTTAGCAAGGAGGGACCCTGACCCCCTTTATCTTCTTACGATAAAGAAATCATTGGTGGGATCCCAAACTCCGAAATCCCAATGCTAGTACAGGTTTACATGGTCAACTTTGAAGTTTGGAGGGTCCTAATAAGCCAAGCGAGTTCATGTGACATCATGTACTCTAGGTTGTTTGACACACTCCGCCTAACCAAAGACAATATGTTGCCTTACGTAGGACTGGATTTACAAGGCTTCAACGAATCAACCAACACTCATTAGGGCTATGTCGAGTTATTTATAACTTTCGAAGAAGACAAATCCTGAAAGATGATTCAGGCCCAATTCTTAGTTATTGACTAAAAGTCGATCTACAATTGCATTACTGGTCATCCCACTATGGCCGAACAAGGTGCAATGTCCTCAATTTTCCATCGAAGCTCAAGTGCCACATGAAATCTAGAGAGGTGGCTATTATACATGCAAACATCGAAGCAATGATAAGGTTCTTCATGGTCTCGCACAAATGTCCAGAAATACACATGAAATTTGCACAACCAGACAAAAAAGGGGAGCCATGTCCTCATTGTCACCAATATGACGACCACTGAACTTGTTGAGAGATTTGACAAGCTGCAGATAGAAAACGACCCCAGTACTACTAGCATCCCAAGAAAAGGGCCACAACGGTTGGAGAATTTATTCAAATCCTGATAGAAGATATTATGGGAAGAACCATAAGAATCAAGGTAGATGCATCTCATGAAGCCAAGGATCATCTGATCGCTTGCATGCGAGAATATATTAATATCTTTGCACGGACTGCTAAGGAGATATCCAACATAGATCCTGAAGTCGCTTAACACAAGCTAATTATGCACCCCAGATGCTCGACTAATTGTCCAGTACCGATGTAAACAATCTCTAGAGAAGGTTGAAGCCTCTAAAATTTTTTTCTTCTGATTACTTGCTCAAATTTTAATTTTTAGGCTATGTACACCACTTGGATCTCCAACTTTGTACTCGTTAAAAAATCTAATAATAAATGGCTTGTTTGTGTTGACTATATTGATCTCAAAAAAGCATCTCCCAATTACACGTACCCCTTTCCCAATATTGATACCTTAGTCGATAATTAATCTAGGTTCAAATTACTTTCGTTAATGGATGCTTATTCAAGATACAACCAAATTCCCGTGCACTAAGAAAATCGCAAAAAAAAAATCAAGATTGGGTTGGGGAACTAATGCTACAATGTAATGCCTTTTGGACTCAAAAATGTCGGCGCTACCTACCAGCGTATGACGAACAAAGTATTCTAAAACCAAATAGGAAAAATGTTAGAAGTATATATGGACGATATAATAGTGAAGTCTATAGATGAGGTTGACCATGCGTCTCATCGCGAAGTCTTCAAAGAAGTTTGAAAACAAAACACGACGTTGAATCCTGAGAAATGAGCTTTCGGGGGAAATTCTTAGGATTTTACTTAATCGAATAGGGAATCAAGGCTTACCTAGATAAATGTAAAGCATTCATAACAATGCCAACACTAGACTCCAAAAGAAAAATTCAAATCCTTAGACGCATGCTTGCGGCCTTATCACATTTCATAGCTAAATCTACACAACCCATTATCCCCTTTTACATGATGTTAAGGAAAAAGAAACATTCCAATGGACAAACGATTGTGAAGTCATACTAATCCAACTAAATGAAATCTTATCCCAACCGCCAGTTCTGTCTCAACTAGTTGCAGAAGAAACACTATATTTGAATCTGGAAGTTTCATTGGAAGCAGTAAGCGCAATAATAATTCGGGAAACAATTGAAGGACAAAAGCCCATTTACTTTGTCAATAAAGCCTTATACGGTCCCAGGCTAAGATATCAATGACTGGAGAAAATCTCTTTAGCTTTACTAGTCGCTAGGAGGAGGCTAAAACAATAATTATTAGCCAACATGGTCGTGATTAGGATGATCGAACCAGGTTGGTTTGAAGAAATATGCCCCACACTTGTTTTGATGATAAAAAAATCGTTGTGGGAATAATTTAATGCACTAACATTTTGAGTAAGAGTGTAGGTCTTAGATCAAGTATTTTTTGAATAGATTCTTAAATTGTATCCTCTAATAACTAGATGAAGACAAAGGTACTGAAGGTGCAAACACAAGAAGGGGGGGTTGAATTGTGTTTGACTAACTTGAATACTTTTCTTGTTTTTACACTTTTAAAACAAAACTTGATGTATGAATAAAAACAGAGTTAGCAGCAGATATAAAGTAAAATAAAACACATAATTTTTATACTGGTTCACTGTAACGAGGCTACGTCCAGTCCCTTCACCTTAACTCTCCAAGTCTGTCTTCTCAAACAGTCTAACAATCCTAGACTCTTGAGGAATACAGCACCTTGACTTCCTAAGTCAAGTCTTCTCCTACCAATCTGACAACCCCAGATTGTAGAAGGAACTACAACGCCTTGAATCTAATTGCCAAGTAATCTGCTACCCCTTCTGGCTCCCTCAGATTGTAGACTGTACTTCAACAACTTAGATCTCACACAAGGGAAAGAAAATAACACGAGTGCTTGCTTCTTGAAAGCTGGAACGTAACCTCACTGAAAACTTGAGTGTTTGCTTTGGAAGTGTATGACTCTTTTGTGATTTTCGATGCACAGTATTCTGCCTTGAGCCTCCTTTTATAGATGCAGATTAGGGCCTCTTCCAAGCTTAATTTCGAGCTGTATCTTGCTGGATTCTCTTGCAAAAATATCTTGACCAATCGGGCTTCACTTAAATAAAAAACATATCTTTTTTATGCTTCAGATTTTCTTTCAAAAATAACTGGCCAATCATGTCTTTAGTTTCTTCCCGCCAACAGCTTCTGAATTCCACAATACTTCACTTTATTTTTGTAACAAATCCTTTTAATACTTTGATCAAAATAAATTAAAATCTCCACCGTTAATCCTCATGATTAAATTTGGACCATTTGATCTTCTGCGCTAGTCCACATCTGGACCATACTAAGTGATATGCTATGATCCTCTAATTTCGGCCAACCTTGGACCACACTTTCTGATCTTCTGATCTCAGCCAACACTGGGCCTTGGTCTGATCTGCTGTGATCTTCTGATCTCGGCCAATGCTGGACCACACGTTCTGACCTTCTGATTTCGGCCAACACTGGGCCATGATCTGATCTTCTGATCTCGGCCAACACTAGGCCAAATACTTAAATCTGAACCATTGATCTGAATAACTTCCCTCTGATCTGGACCAATTCTGGACTTGGTCTGGATTACACTGAAATTAAATCTGCACAAGTAATATTTCAGTCTGGACATTTTACCTTCTGATTTGGATCAGGTCTGGATCATATCTGGACATCATTTCTTCTGGTCTGGGCTTAGTTTCATACCCTGAACCATGCTATCTTCTGGTTTGGGTCAAATCTGGATTGAATCTCTTGTTCTGGACCAATTAATTTATCCTCTGATTAAGTTTGGATCAAGTTTGGGTTGTTTATCATTTCACTGCCAGGCCATCTTCTGGTCAGAATAACTTCTGGATTAAGTCTGACTTATGACTTCTACTGGTCTGGATCAAGTCTCTCTCTGGCAGGCTTCCTTCTGGTCTGGTCCAGGTCTCCTTTTGACTTTGCTTCCTTCTGATCTGGGCCAGCAAAGATATCTTATGGTGATGTTTTGACATCCTGGAGTATCTTCTGGTACCTTCAGGATTCAATCTCTGGAACCCTTTGATTTTCTGCTTCTGATTACTTCAGCTTCTGGTGGCATTTGATTTAATAATTCAAGGTTCAAAATAAGATTACATGTAGTGCTTTTGTAAACATCAAAATCCTAAGTACTTAGAACCAACTTGGTTCCAATAGGTACAACACGACTTTGCTTCAATCTGTTTCTCTAAGTTTAATACGCGAGAAACAGTGTGTCATAGTTGCCTATGGAAACACAAACATTATCATAATTCAGTTGCCTCTAGTGAATACAAAAGTTGTTTTGAATGGTTGGCCTCCAAGGACTACAATTTGCACCCGATCGTCTGCCTCTAGTGAATTCAGCAAGCGTATGATTGTTTGCCTCTGATAAGTGGGACAAGCAAGTGATTACCTCTGCTTCTGGTACTCACATCAAAAGTTTGATCTTCTGACACTGAGTTACCATGTATCCTCTGAAGAAGTCAACGCTCTAAAGAATTCAACACTCTGAAGAAGTCAATGCTCTAAAAAAGTCAACGCTCGAAAAGCATTTACACATCATCTGATGAACATCCTGAATCTGCTACTTGTTTGAAGATCTTAAGAGATGCTCTGACCATTATATCCTCTACTTTTCAACATTTTAAAACAGAATATACCAAATCATCACAAGATCAAATTTGGAAAAAATTTCTATGGCAAATCAATCTCAAAAAATATGATACGAAACTTCATGAATTATATTGATTTCTTGCAATCAGGACCACGATCAGAAACTCTAAAAGGATTTGCATCCCTAAAAGGAAAATAGCAATAATCATATAAGTTATAAGCACATATGAATTCTTGCTCATTATTAGTCTATTTCACTTTAGTGTTGAGAGAATTTCTGAAGCAACAAATTTGTAAACATTCTCTACAAGAGCTAACTCAAAAAAGGCCAAAAACTTTTTTGTTTGTAACCTAGCCCAATAGCGGTTGCCTTCCTCAACAATTTGACTGTACTAAGCTATAAGTTTGAGAAGATTGAACATAGTTAGTGTGATGGAGATGTTACAGGTGGAAATGTTAACAGGCTTCCCCTGTTTGATGGCGAGAGATTTGAGTACTGGAAACACAGACTTAGAAGTTTCTACATCTCTCATGATCTTGAACTCTGGGACATAGTTGAAGATAGCTATGAGGCTCCAAAAGATGTTGTTGGTGTTGAAATATCTAGAAAGAATTTCAAAGTTGACTAAAAGAAACATTACAAACTGCATCGTAGAGCCAAACCTTCATGATGAATGCAATCACCGTCAAGTACTTTGAAAAATACAACAACAAAGAAAGAGATAAGAGTATCTTTGATGCTCTGGTTTTTAACTACAAAAGAAACAAGTAGGTACAAGAACCCAAAGTTAATCTACTCGTTAGAAAGTAAGAACTCTTTCAAATGGAAGTGGATGAAGACATTGAAAAAATGTTTTCAAGATTCCAAACTCTGGTTTCTAGACTGAAGGTTCTCCGGAAGAGCTACACTATTGTCGACCACGTCAAAAAGATCCTCAGAAACCTTCCCAGTAAATGGAGACCAAAGGTCCTCAGAAATCTTCCCAGTATATTAACATCATAGAAAATCCAAGAAAAGATCAGGAAGACATCCAGAATGATCAAAACTGAACCTCTAGATTGATTATCAATCTCCAGAAATTTCAGATACTAGGACTCCAAATTGATTATCAATCTCCAGAATTTTCATTAACATTCTGCAAAAGTTCATCATCATTCTCCAAAGTTGTTTTGCCATAATCAAAACTCCATATCAAATCAAAGATATTAACAAATATATTTGAAGTACAAAGGATCATTAAACAAAGGTAATCTTGTCCAGAATGAGACTTGGTCTGACCAGAAGGAAACAGAGTTCAGAACATAACTCAGTCCTGAACAAAGACATGTTCCAGACCAGAAGATAGCATGGTCCAGAACAGATCACAGGGTTCAGATCAGAAGATCACAAGTCCAGATCACCATATCACATAGTCCAGATCAGAAGGTTTCACTGTCCAGATCAGGAAACAGAATGGTACACATCAGATCACATGGTCCAGACTTGGTCCAGATCAGCAGATCATATGGTCCAGATTTAAATCATGATACAGATCAGTGAAGACTTAATTAAAATTTGAAGAAGACTTGATTGATTTTTGATAGAAATCTGATCAAAGTATTAAGTAGATTTGATTCAAAAATCACTGACGACTTGAAGGAAATTCGAATGAAATCTGAAGCAAGAAGATACAGTTCAAAATTACAGTAAAACATGATTGGCCAACAGAATTTTCAAAGCAAATATGAGCAAGATTTATCTCGAATTTAAGCTTGGACAAAGCCCATAATTGAGCTATAAAAGGAGGCTTCAGGCAGCAGCAGTAAGTATCTCAAAGTAGAAGAACTCAAGCATAAAATCCATATTCATCTTAGAGTTCAAAGAGATCAAAAAACACAAGAACTCAAGCTTCAATTCAAAGTCATCCGAGAGTTCAAAAGAGAGAAACACTTGAGTGCAAAAGACATATTCTCTAAGTGATTTTTCGAGAGTGAAATTAAGTGCAGCAATCAGCTTTCCAGAAGTTACAAAAGAGTGTAAAAGTCATTGCAACAATCAACTTTCTAGAAGCAACTTTGCAGAGTTCGAAACCCTTGTAATCAAACTCGTTAGAGGTATAGATTCCTTCTTCAATCTGGGGTTGTCAGATTGGTAGGAGAAGACTTGACTTGTAGGGTCAAGGTGTTGTTATCGTTCTTCAAAAGTTTGGGGTTTTTAGACTAACTTGGTGGGTCAGGTGTTGTAATTGAAAGTGTTTTGAATTATTGGATTAAAGCCTTATGAGTGAAGGGACTGGATGTAGCCAAGTTAATGGTGAACCAGGATAAATAGCTGTGTTCTTATGTTGTTATTTTCCACTGCTAAGTCTGATTATTTATTTATCAAATAATTCGCATAAACATTCAACAAAACAACAAAAGAATTCAAGTTTGACAAACACAATTCAACCCCCCTTCTCGTGTTTGCACCTTCAGTTTTTTTTTATAAAAAAAAAGTCTTTTTATTGTTCTTCTTTACTGTGTTTTTTGGTCTCTTTTACAGGGTTCTTTTGTGGAAAAAGTGCAGAGGGTTGTTTCAGCTGTGCACATGTCTCAAGTCTTCGGCTTTTCCGGTGGTAACTTTTGCTCTTCTAGGTCAATATACACAAATCCCAAGGAAGCAAGTTTCTTCTTGTCTCTTGGTCATCAAGTTGATGTCTACTTTCCTCCTCATAAGAGATCTCGCGTCAGTGCTCCATTTGTTTTCGATGGAGAATGGTTCGTGCATAGACAAAAAATATCTATTGAATCTTTAGAAGGTTGCCGGTAGGTGAAGAAAGAAGTTCATGTGTTTGTGTTTCCAAACGTTGAGAATAAAATGGAAGGTGACAATGAAGAGTTTGGAGGTAAGGGATACCTTTCCCGGAGTTTGGAAGGAATGAAGGCAACAGATGTTAGACTTTCTGCCATTGCCGTTGGAACTGCATCACGAGGAGGATTGGGGAAGCTTTCAATCCGAGGAAGCAACTCGGGTCGTGAGGTGACTGCTCTAGGTCTCAAAGTAGTTGCTAGTGGATGCCTTTCTTTAAAGGATATTTCTCTATGGAATGTTTCTTCTGTTGGTGATGAAGTCCTAATTGAGATTGCTAATGAATGTCAATAGTTAGGGAAGCTTGACCTTTGCAAATGCCCTGCAATTTTTGACAAGGCTTTAATCGTAGTTGTAAATAACTGTCCAAATCTAAAGTGCTGCCCCAATCTAAAGTCTATATCTATCAAGGACTGTGTTGGTGTTGGTGATCAGGGAATTGCTAGCCTGTTTTCTTCTACTTCTTTAGCTCTGACAAAGGTGAAGCTACAAGCACTGACTGTTTCTGATCTCTCTCTAGCTGTTATTAGACAGTATGGCAAAATAGTTACTGATCTTGTCCTTAATTTCCTCCAAAATTTTAGTGAGAGGGGATCCTGGGTTATGGGCAATGGTAATGGATTGCATAAACTGAAGTCACTCACAATTGCCTCATGCAGATGAGTAACAAATGTCGGCCTTGAAGCTATTGGAAAGGGTTGTCCTAATCTAAAAAACGTTCAACTTCTTAACTGTGCATTTCTCTCGAACAATGGATTGATATCATTCACCAAGGCTGCTTCATCACTTGAAAGTCTACAATTGGAAGAGTGCCACTAAATTACCCAATTTAGGTTTTTCAGCATCATTTTTAACTCTAGCTGCTTTTTGGACTTTATTTTTATTTATTTGGTGCAGGACTATTCTCTCTTCGACGGTTCCAGATCTGCCCTTACTCTCCAATTTTGATCAACGAAAATATGGGTTTTGTTCAAACAACCGTTATCTCTCGTGTTTTAGAGGCATTTTCTTATTCCGTTGATCGATCATGGCTTCGTTTCGTCAGATTCGCGCTGCTTCTTCTTTGGTGTTTCTCATGCAATTTAGTTATTACTAATATATTATAATAGTGGCTTATATTCCCACCGACGATCATTCTGGTGGTGTCCCTTTTTCCACATATGAATCTTATTAGTGATGACTTCTTTCGTTGGTGGTTATTCTAACGATGTCTTTTATTTTCATGACTCACTTTATCTTGGCAATTTATTATAGATGCACTGACTTTGCCTTTCTCTCCTTGAAGCATGCCTCTCTCTCCTTGAAGCAGATTCAAGTTTAAATATTTAGAGTCTCCGATATTATTGGTTTGAAGCTTCCAAATGCAATTTTTTAGAAGAACGGACCTTGCTTTGTTCAATTGCTTGCCATGAATTTCTCTCATGTTGATGATTATTCCAGCTATCTGGATAGGCAAAATATTTATAGCAATTTTCTCCGACTTCACTTGCATCTTTGAGTTGTCTTTCCATCCTTTTTTATTATTTTGTGGAGTAAAACATTGTTTTCTTGTAGCAAGTTAAAGCTTAGTAAGCTTTAGCTTGAGGGGGAGTGTTAGAATATTAGAAAATATCTAATAATATCTTTTATATTATATTAGAGTATCTTGAATTATTTCTTAAGATTAATTTATAATCATAGAGATATCTTAGAATATCTCTTATTATTATTATGATTTGTTTCTGATTCAGGATTGAGTCTATGTTTCTCTATAAATAGAGATTAGTATTGAGTCTTTTGTATTCAAGTCAGCATTAAGCTATTATCAATAATATTCAAACCCTTATTATTTTCTCTCCTCCTTTTCTCTAAAATCCCACAACTTCAACAATGTTAAATGATTTTCTCAACAAGAATCACAAGACTTTTCAAAACTTAAGTCTCTCAGAAAAAGCTCATGACATCTTAACAAACAAATGCAGTTCCCTTGAAAAAGATTATCAAAACCTAAAAGGGAAAATCTAACTCTGAAAGAAATGGTTTCAAAAACTTCAGAGGATAAACTCTGCAATTTTGTTAAGTATGAAATTGCCACTCAAGAATTTCTTGAAGGTGCAAACACGAGAAAGGAAGGTTGAGTTTTATTTGATAAAGTTGATAAGATAATAACCAATTAGGTTTAGAGGAAGAAAACAATGAAAACATAAATAATTGGACACATAGATTTATTCTGGTTCCCCACTAACTTGGCTACATCCAGTCCCCTCATTCATAAGGCTTTAATCCACTAATTCAAATACATTGAATTATAAAGCGATTAACCCTCCAATCCAGTCTTCCCAAACAGCCTAAAAACCCTAGACTTTTGGGGAACTAACCACCTTGACCCTATAAGCCAAGTCTTCCCAAACAGTCTTACAACCCCAGATTTTTTAGGAACTAACCACCTTGACCCTACAAGTCAAGTCTTCTCCTAGCAACCTGAAAACCTCATATCGAAGAAGGATCTAAACCATTATTAGGTTGGATACAAAAGACTGGAACTTTAAGTGTTTGCTTCTAACAAAGCTGATAATATTAATAAATCTCACACTTTAAGAAATAAACACTTAGAAAATATTTCTAACTTGAACAAGTGTTTCTATCTTTGAACTCTAAGATGAATTTGAAATTTTGGGCTTATGAGTTCTTCAACTCTTTTATGATTTTCGATGATCTTCTTCTTCAACCTTGAGTATCTATTTATAGATAAAATTAGGGCTTCAATTTAGTCCTTGTTTAATTCTAAATTTTATCTTCATTCCTAGCTTGGTCAACAATGATGTTATTGAAAAATAGTTCTGAATAAGATATTTTTTGATAATATGTTCTATGGGCAATTCTTTTTTTCTGAATCCAATCTAAGTAGTTCTTCTAGATTGATTATGTTCATATTTTGTTCAGGTTGGGTTTGTAAGTTCTTTAGATTGATTCTGCTCGTATTTTGTTCATATTAAGTTTGGAAATTCTTCAAATTTATTCAGTTTGTATTTTGATCAGTTTGAGTTTGTAAATTCTTCAGATTGAAACTATTTGTATTTTGTTGTAGATAAATCTTGATCAAATCTTGACCATGTTTTCTTTTCATCTTGGTCAAAAAATTTCTTCAGTTATAAATCTAAATCAAATCTTATTTTAGATTTTCTTTAATTATAAATTTGAAACAAATCTTATTTTAGATTTTCTTCCATTATAAATCTGAATCAAATCTGATTTTAGATTTTCTTCAATTATAAATCTCAACAAAATCTTATTTTAGATTTTTTTCAATTATAAATTTGAATCAAATATTATTTTAGATTTTCTTCAAATATAAATCTGAATCAAATCTTATTTTAGATTTTCTTCAAAAACACGAATCTTCTTTCATAATCTGTGAAGTCAAATATATTGTTCTCATAAAATACTTTTGTTATCATCAAAACTCTAAGTATAAAACCAACTCGGTTCCAACATTTATTGCTAATGGCATAGACCGAAGTAAACAAGCTTTTATATCTATGGTGTTAACAAAAACAATAAATGTGGCATAGGCTTTGAAGAAACGACATAAAATCCAAGATTTACTCAACCTGATATTGTTTGTGCATACTGCCATAAGAAAGGTCACAACATAATAACTTGTCATATGCTGAAAACATGGAAAGACAAGATACCCTTTAGAACTAACAAACAAGGACCCAGACAAATTTGGGTACCTAAAAGTAAAATAATTTATCTTGCAGATATCCTTCGTAACCAAGTTGAAACACTAGTCATGGTACTTGGAGAGTGGATGCTCACGACACATGACGGAGAAAAGTCAATGTTCCAAGACCTGATTCTCAATAACGGAGGATTCAATGGATTTGGAGGTGATTAGAAGAGTAAGATCATTGGACACGGTACAATAGGTAATGGTTCTCTTCCTTTTATTAAGAACGCTTTATTTGTAAAACAACTAATGCATAATCTACTGAGCATAAGTCAATTAGGTGATAGTGGTTTTGATGTAGTCTTCAATCAAAAGTCTTGTAAGGAAATAAGTTAAGAAAATGGATCCATACTATTTACTGGCCAAAGGAAAAACAATATTTTCAAATATAAATTGATCTGATTTAAACAAACAACAAGTCAAATGTCTTATGTCTGTAAGCGAGGAACAACTGATATGGCAGAAAAGATTTGGACATGTCAATTTGAGTTTAATCTCAGAACTGAAAATACTTGAATTAGTCAGAGGCTTGCCAAATCTTAAGTACAAATTAGATGTTCTTTGTGAGGCATGTTAGAAAGGGAAACAAACAAAATCTTATTTTACTTCTAAAAACGTTGTTTCAACCTCTAGACCACTTAAAATTTTACATATTGATCTATTTGGCCCTATAAAGACTGCTTCTGTCTGTGGTAAAAAATATCGACTCATTATTGTTGATGACTATTCTACACAGACATGGGTAAAGTTTTTAAAACACAAGGATGAGTCACATAATGTTTTCACTACCTTCTACAAACAAGAGCAAAATGAAAAAGGTTTTTGTATAATAATGATTCGTAGTGATATTGGAGGTGAATTTGAAAAAAAAACTTTTTAAAAACTTTTGTGAAGAGAACAGTGTTGAAGAAAGGAAAAACAGATCTATTCAAGAGATGGAACATACCATGATTTACCAAATGAACATTGCCAAGCAATTTTGGGTAGAAGTATTGAATACTACATATTATATTCATAATAAAATCTATCTTAGGCCTATTCTCAATTAGACTCCTTGTGAATTGTTGAGAGGAATAAAGCCCAACATATCATATTTCCATCATATTGGTTGTATATGCTATATTTTGAACACCAAAGACAATCTTGGCAAGTTTGACTCACGGTCTCTGTAACATCCTCTAAATTTTATTATTCAAAATAATTAGGACTTATCAATATTGTCCAACATTAAATTATGCATGATAATTTTCGTTCTCGACTGATTGTAGTTGATAAAGTTATTAGTAAGAATTATTTATTCAATGGGGGAGTTTATATATATATATATATATATATATATATATATATATATATATATATATAGATATATTATATGTAGATGAGTTTCTCTAGTGCAAGAAGAATTTGGGCTAAGGGTTGTGGTTCGGCGTAACCCAACCCACATGAACGAGTAGAAATTTAGGCTAGGGATTTGTAGCTTGGTTTTTTATCAACGGTAACATAAAAAGGGAGTGACATTTTATCCCTCCTATTCTTCATTTAGGCCCAACACTATCTAAACCAACAATTTCCACTTTAAATTTCCCCAAAGTCCACAATTTTTGTATACTCACTAATAATAAACAGTAAGGAATAACGAAATCCTAGCCACCATCACTTTCACACCTACTCGTCTTTGTGCATCCAAAGCTTGGAACTTGTTTTTCCTTGTGAACAACTTCTTGGGGCTTAGAGCTTTGTACTAGGAAGAAAAACGGCCAAGGTAAGAGTTTTTCCCCACACAAATTATAGTTAGACCGTTGGTCGGAAGACATGAAATTTATAATTGTAATTGCTTGCTTTTGAAAGGAATAAATGTTTGATATGTAATGTATTATATAAATGTTTGAAATACTAATGAATTATAATAATGAAACTCCAATCGTTTACGTTGAGTTTGATATGTAATGTACGTTTTTTTTAAGAAGTAAAATATGAATTTTTATATTATACGTCATAAAGTTATAATTTTTATGAAGGATATGAAGCAAAATATGAATTTTTATGTTATATATGATAAGGTTTTAATTTTTATGATGTATATGAGTTGGAGATTGAAGTTTCTTGTTATATATGTTAAAGTGTTAATCTTTATGGTGTAAATGAAGTCAAGTTCCGATTTTTATGCGTACGTGGTGAAAGTCATTATTTTAATGATTATTTGTCTATGAATGTATGATTCCCATGATAAGGATGTGTGTTATATGATCTTTGTGATGTGTGAATTAGATGATGGTTTTTAAAAAAAGTGATTTTTGAATGCATATGACATGATTCTTAATGGGTTGTGTGGGAATATAGTTTTTGATAATATATGGTCATGTCATGGCATATGCATCTTTGTAGGAGTTGCCTTAGTTGAAAATTTATTTTCCCCATTAGTATGAGTGATTTTTCTGTGTTGAAGTTGCCTTAGTGGTAGGTTTATATCTGGATCATATAGTTTTAGAAGCATGCATTACGCATTAGTGCACATGTTAGTGTTATATGATTTACCAGTTTCAAATTTTTTTCTCTTCAATTGGAAGTTTTACATTATGTGTTTTGTGTCATTTTTTCATATGTTTAGCTTTGGTTTGATGTGGATGATGGAGAAAAAAAGACTAACCATTACAACAACATTTTAGGTACTAATGAGTTCGAGGAGAATCAAGAATAGTTGATGAGTATTGATGTGCGGCGAACGTGGGGTAAAAAAAATGGGTTTTTCAAGTCAATTGTGTAATAATAGGATTGCCGCAATATTTTTATATTTATTTTTAAATCGTTTGTCACCGACTTTTAAATTGCACTAAAATTCTAGAAATACGGAAGTCGGTTTCTTTCCGTTAGGGACATTTACTTCTACCTTGTTTTAGTTTTTGAATAAATGTTTTCTTAATAATATTAAATAAATGTGGTGTTACTAATTATTTCAAATGAATAAATGTTTGGGTATTCTTACAAAAAAAAATTGGCGTAATATTTTTTTAAAATTTAGTATTTTAAGGATTTGGGTTCAAAAATCTAGGGAGTTACATTATGGTATCAGAGCAATAATCCTCGGAAATTTTTGGAGTGAGACGATTATGTATGACGCATGCCTTTATTCATGTGTGATGCATGACCTCCTTATATTTTTATTCTAGGATCTATTATTAATTTTGTTATATATATTTATGTAGGGAAATTTAACACTATACAATGTGTACTTATCTCTTTTAATGCTAATTGATTCCTTTTCTCGCAAACAAAAACTTTCCTTCGATTAATTGCAATTGTGATATGCCTTAAATATTTGATCCTATGATTTGAAATAGTTTTAATTTGATTCAATGCAATAATTGCTTTTGATTTTAATGACGTGGTGATGTTATGAATTTACTATTATGATGTTATGAATTTACTACTCATGATTTGAATTTTTTTAAATAATTGTTAATGAGTTATGAATTTAATACTCATGATTTAGTGATATTAGGACGTTATGAATTTACTATTATGATGTTAGGAATTTACTACTCGTGATTTGAATTTTTTTTTTAATAATTGTTTGTATGTTATGAATTTAATACTCATGATTTAATGATGTTAGGACGTTATGAATTTACTGACATTAAGAATTTACTACTCGTGATTTGAATTTTTTTTTAACAATTATTTGTATGTTATGAATTTAATATTCATGATTTAGTGACGTTAGGACATTATGAATTTATTATTATGACGTTATGAATTACTACTCGTGATTTAATTTTTTTTTTAAATAATTGTTGATTGTTATGAATTTAACACTTGTGATTTAATATGTTATGAATTTAGTACTCATAATTTGAAATTTTAGTAATTTACTACTCGTGATTTAATTTGACGTAAAAATGTAATAATTGTTTGTACATTTATGATATTATCACTTAATTGCTAGAATCATAAAACGATAAGTTGTTATTTTGCTATACTGTGGAAGTATTATGTATTTATTTAGATTGATTTGATTTGAAAACATAGAATAATAAATTGGTCTCCACTTTAATGACGTTATTAATTAGGCCAATTGAATTATAATGATTATGAATATTCCTTAATTACTTAATTTTTGTGTTATGATATAAATTTTTGTAACAAAGACAATGATATAAACCTCTAACATGTATAAAATTTTAGGATCTCCATAATAGAAGAGGAGGGTAACACCGTAAAAAGTTGTATTAGTGGAATTCTGGCTAAGGAAAGACTTGGATATTAAGTGGTCCCTTGACTCACTTTTCTTTCATAGGAACCCACTTGGTACACGACTTACCATGTGACCTGAAGCTACTATCCCCATAATAGAAGGGAAAGGTAATACCGTAAAAAGTTATATTAGTGGGATTCTGGCTAAGGAAATACTTGGTTATTAATTGGTCCGTTGACCTACCTCTCTTTCCTTGGAACCCCTCTAGTGCACAATTTACTGTGACCCGAACCTACTATATAGTCGTGAATAAAATATTTCTTACGACCCTATGGTTACAATGAGATCACATTGTTATCCTAATTAGATAATTTGTAGGAAGTATGGCTCATCTCGCGAACCGATTAATTCCCCAAGGAGGAAGTGACATGAATGCAATGGCCGCTACAATGACCCAATAAGGTGCAGTTTAGGTTCAACAAGCTGCAGTCCAGGCTCAACGTAATGCGCAGAGGGACTTGAGGGAGGAAGTAGTTGTTGCAACGAGGGGACTGACTGAAATACGTAGACAAGATCCGCCAAAATTAAAAGGGGAACATGACCCTGACAAAGCTTACCTCTAGCTGCAAGAGATCGAGAAGATCTTTGAGATCCTCCACTGCCCAAATGACACAAAGATAGAGTATGTCGCTTATTTGTTTATTGGTGAAGCTAAAAATTGGTGGCGAGGGGCGAGACAAATGATGGAAGGAAATCACAAAGAGGTGACCTGGGAAGTTTTCAAGAGAAAGTTCTTGGGAAAATATTTTCTGAAGAGTGCTAGGGCTAAGAAGGAGGCTCAATTCCTAAAACTATATCAGGGAAGTCTCACAGTGTCCGAGTATGCAGCAAAGTTTGAGTCTCTAGCAAAACATTTTTGCTACTTTCGTAACCAAATGGATAAAGAGTACATGTGTGAAAGGTTTGAAAGCGGGCTCATATATGAAATTAAGGAGTCTGTGGGACCCCTAGAGATACATCAGTATCAGGTGCTGGTGGAGAAGTACAAAAAGGTGGAGATCATGAAATGCGGCTGCCTGAACAGAGGTGCTATTGGTGGACAAATGAGACCTCAGTGAAATGGTGACCAACAAAACAAAGGGAGACAGTTCCAACAGCAAAAGTCGTATGCCCGCCCACAAGAGACTACTAGAGATTGACCGGAACCCAAAACAGGGCAGATCAGAGGCCTCAGGATCTAGGACAGATCCAAACACGTATTGTTTGATGCTATCACTGTGGATATGAGGGACATAAGATATCTGAGTGTCCCGGAAGAACCAGGGTATGTTATGCTTGTCAGAAACCAGGCCATTTGGAAAAAGATTATCAGGAGAAAGATACTGTCAACAACAAGGATGTTGCACACCCTACTACTCGAGGACATGTTTATCACATTAGAGGAGAAAAAACACCATCTTCCTCATAACTTATTTTGGGTGAGTGTTTTATTGTTGGAAAAATACTTTCTATGATATATGATTCTGGAGCAACATACTTGTTCATTTCATTAGATTGGGTGGAATCGCTCCAACTAGATGTCACTAACTTACCATTCGATTTAGTGGTTACCCTACCCTCTACTGAACCTGTAATATGTAGTTCGGCGTGCTTGCAATGCCCTTTGACTGTGTTTAAAATGAATTTTAAGATCGATTTAATTTGTATTCGTTTGAAACATCTAGAAGTAATTATGGGAATGGATTGGTTATCTAGCAACTACATCCTGTTAGATTGTGCTCGACCAGATGTGATATTTTCGGATCCCGATATTTTGAAATTCCTTTCAGCCAACAAACTAAAGTATTCTCTGAGGGAGGGAGCTCAAAAATAGGTGTTTCTCAACTCAATCAGTATGAATCTAGAGGTTGTTGTCAATGATATTCTAGTGGTGAGGTATTTCTCTAGAATCTTCCCACCAGATGTATTAGGACTACCCCCGATTCGCGATGTCGAATTTTCAATCGATGTTATTCTGGGTACTGTACACATTTATTTCGCTCCTTACAAAATGACCCACTTAGAGTTATCAGCACTAAAGAATCAATTGGAAGACCTTTTGTCTAAGCAATTCATTTGGCCTAGTGTGTCATTGTGGGGATCCCCCATATTATTGGTCAATAAGAAGGATGGAAAGTCGAGACTGTGTGTTAATTACTAACAACACAACAAAGTCACTATAAAGGACCGACTCAGAGAGGCAGAGGTGTTTTCTAAGATTGATCTAAGGTCGAGGTACCATTAGATTCGGGTGAGAGAGGATTGTGTTGAAGGTGCAAACACGAGAAGGGGGGTTGAATTGTGTTTGCCAAAGTTGAGTACTTCTTGCTGATTTGATGAAAGTTGTTACAAATTACTTGGAGACGAAGCAATCAGATTCAGCAGTAGCGAATAATAAAAGCATATGTATTTGGACACATAGATTTATCCTGGTTCCCCATTAACTTGGCTACTTCCAGTCCCCTCATTCAGAAGGCTTTAATCCACTAATTCAAACACTTTGAATTACACAGTACCTGACCCTCCAAGCCAGTCTTCCCAAACAACCTTACAACCCCAGACTTTTGAGGAATAACAACACCTTGACCCTACAAGCCAAGTCTTCTCCTACCAATCTGACAACCCCAGATTGAAGAAGGAACTTACACCACCTTGACCCTACAAGCCAAGTCTTCTCCTAACAATCTGACAACATTAGATTGAAGAAGGAACTTACACCACCTTGACCCTAAAAGGCAAGTCTTCTCCTAACATTATGACAACCCCAAATTGAAGAAGGAACTTACACCACTATCGGGTTTGATAAAAAGGTTTGGAACTTGAGTAGTTGCTTCTGGAAAGCTGATTATAACAATGACTCTCACACTCTAAGAAAAGAACACTTTGAAAATATTTCTCTTTCGCACAAGTGTTTCTCTCTTTGAACGCTAAGATGAATTTGGATTTTAAGCTTGAGTTCTTCTACTCTCTTTAGTTTTTCGATGATATCTTCTTCAGCCTGGAAGATCTATTTATAGTTGAGATTTGGGCTTTCTACTTGGTCCAAGTTTAATTTCGAATTGTATTTTGTTCAGATTTCTATTGTAAATTATTCAACTTGATTATGTTGTTTTTTAAATTTGAACCAAATCTTCTTCTGATTTAAATTAAATCTTATTCAAATTTTGATAAGATCTTCTTCAAATTTCAACCAAGTCTTTTTTTGAATTTGAATCAAATCTTCTACGAATGTTGACCATGTCTTCTTTCATACTCTGATGTTTGCCTCAGATGGTACCCTCTGATGATATCCTCTGATTTTTGCCTCTAATGATATCCTCTAATTTTTGCCTCTGATGATATCCTTTGATTGTTGCCTTTGATGATATCCTCTGATTTTTGCCTCTGGTGATATCCTCTAGAGGTATCCTCTGGTGGCATCCTCTGGTGACATCCTCTAGTGGGATCCTCTGGTGACGTCCTCTGGTGACATCCTTGAAGATGCAAACACGAGAAGAGGGGTTGAATTGTGTTTGCCAAAGTTGAATTCTTTTTGCTGATTTGTTGAAAGTTGATATTGTTGGAACCAAGTTGGTTCTAAGTACTTAGGATTTTGATGTTTACAAAAGCACTCCATGTAATCTTATTTTGTACCTTGAATTATTACATTAAATACCACCAGAAGATGAAGTTTCCACAGGCAGAAGATGAAGACACCAGATAATGCATCCAGAAGGTACCAGAGGATGCATCCTGAAATTACCAGAGGATATCTTTGCTGGCCCAGATCAGAAGGAAGCAAAGTCAGAAGGAGACCTGGACCAGACCAGAAGGAATCCTGCTAGAGGGAGATTTGATCCAGACCAGAAGGAATCATAAGTCAGACTTAGTCTAGAAGTTATTCTGAAATGAAAATGGCCTGGCAGTGAAATGATAAATAGCCCAGACTTGATCCAGACTTAATCAGAGGATAAATTAATGGGTCTAGAACAAGATATTCAATCCAGATTTGACCCAGACCAGAAGATAGCATGGTTCAGGGTATGAAACTAAGCCCAGACCAGAAGAAATGTTGTCCAGATATGATCTAGACCTGATCTAAATCAGAAGGTAAAATGTCAAGACTGAAATATTATTTATCCAGATTTAATTTCAGTTCAATCCAGACCCAGTTCAGAATTGGTCTAGGTCAGAGGGAAGATGTTCATATCAATGGTCCAGATTTAAGTATATGACCCAGTGTTGGCCGAGATCAGGAGATCAGACCATGGCCCAGTGTTGGCCGAAATCAGAATGTGTGGTCCAGCATTGGCCGAGATCAGAGGATCACAGCAGATCATTTTGCAAGTCCAGGTTGGCCGAGATCAGAAGATCAGGAAGTGTGGTCCAGGGTTGGCCGAAATCAGAGGATCGCAGCAGATCATTTAGTATGGTTCAGATGTGGACTAGCACAGAAGATCAAACGGTCTAGATTTAATCATGAGGATTAACGGTGGAGATTTAATTTAATTTGATCAAAGTATTAAAAGGATTTGTTACAAAAATAAAGTGAAGTCGTATGGGAGTTCAGAAGCTATTGGCGGGAAGAAACTAAAGACATGATTGGCCAGTTATTTTTGAAAGAAAATCTGAAGCTTAAAAAGATATGTTTTTTATTTAAGTGAAGCCCGATTGGTCAAGATATTTTTGCAAGAGAATCCAGCAAGATACAGCTCAAAATTAAGCTTGGAAGAAACCCTAATTCGCATCTATAAAAGGAGGCTCAAGGCAGAATACTTAGTATCAAAAATCACAAAAGAGTCATACACTTCCAAGGCAAACACTCAAGTTTTCAGTGAGGTTAATTGTTAGTTCCAGCTTTCCAGAAGCAAGCACTTGTGTTATTTTCTTTCCCTTGTGTTAGATCTAAGTTGTTGAAGTAGAGTCTACAATCTGAGGTAGTCAGAAGGGGTAGCAGATTACTTGGCAATTAGATTCAATGCGTTGTAATTCCTTCTACAATCTGGGGTTGTCAGATTGGTAGGAGAAGACTTGACTTAGGAAGTCAAGGTGTTGTATTCTTCAAGAGTCTAGGATTGTTAGACTGTTTGAGAAGACTGACTTGGAGGGTTAGTGGAACTGTTGTAATTCAAGGTTTGAACTAGTGAAATCCTTCAAGGTGAAGGGACTGGACGTAGCCTCGTTAACGGTAAACCAGTATAAAATTCTGTGTTTTTATTTTTACTTTATATCTGCTGCTAACTCTGTTTTATTCATACATCAAGTTTTATTTTAAAACTGCAAAAACAGAAAAAGTATTCAAGTTAGTCAAACACAATTCAACCCCCCTTCTCGTGTTTGCACCTTCAGATATAAATTATATGGGGAAGAAACAATCAAACTCAACAGCAGTGGATAATAACAGCATAAGTATTTGAACACGAAGATTTATCTTGGTTCACCATTAACTTGGCTACATCCAATCCCTTCATTCAGAAGGCTTTAATCCACTAATTCAAACACTTTAAATTACACAGTACCTGACCCTCCAAGCCAGTCTTCCCAAACAGCCTGACAGCCTTAGACTTTTGAGGAATAACAACACCTTGACCCTACAAGCCAAGTCTTCTCCTACCAATCTGACAACCCTAGATAGAAGAAGGAACTTACACCACCTTGACCCTACAAGCCAAGTCTTCTCCTAACAATCTGACAACCCCAGATTGAATAAGGAACTTACACCCTATCGGGTTTGATACAAGGTTTTGGAACTTTGAGTAGTTGCTTCTGGAAAACTGATTATTACAATGGCTCTCACACTTGAAAAAAAAACTTAGACAATATTTCACTTTCACACAAGTGGATAATAACAGCATAAGTATTTGAACACGAAGATTTATCTTGGTTCACCATTAACTTGGCTACATCCAATCCCTTCATTCAGAAGGCTTTAATCCACTAATTCAAACACTTTAAATTACACAGTACCTGACCCTCCAAGCCAGTCTTCCCAAACAGCCGACAGCCTTAGACTTTTGAGGAATAACAACACCTTGACCCTACAAGCCAAGTCTTCTCCTACCAATCTGACAACCCTAGATAGAAGAAGGAACTTACACCACCTTGACCCTACAAGCCAAGTCTTCTCCTAACAATCTGACAACCCCAGATTGAATAAGGAACTTACACCCTATCGGGTTTGATACAAGGTTTTGGAACTTTGAGTAGTTGCTTCTGGAAAACTGATTATTACAATGGCTCTCACACTTGAAAAAAAAACTTAGACAATATTTCACTTTCACACAAGTGGATAATAACAGCATAAGTATTTGAACACGAAGATTTATCTTGGTTCACCATTAACTTGGCTACATCCAATCCCTTCATTCAGAAGGCTTTAATCCACTAATTCAAACACTTTAAATTACACAGTACCTGACCCTCCAAGCCAGTCTTCCCAAACAGCCGACAGCCTTAGACTTTTGAGGAATAACAACACCTTGACCCTACAAGCCAAGTCTTCTCCTACCAATCTGACAACCCTAGATAGAAGAAGGAACTTACACCACCTTGACCCTACAAGCCAAGTCTTCTCCTAACAATCTGACAACCCCAGATTGAATAAGGAACTTACACCCTATCGGGTTTGATACAAGGTTTTGGAACTTTGAGTAGTTGCTTCTGGAAAACTGATTATTACAATGGCTCTCACACTTGAAAAAAAAACTTAGACAATATTTCACTTTCACACAAGTGTTTCTCTCTTTTGAACTCTCGGATGACTTTGAACTTTAAGCTTGAGTTCTTGTGTTTTTCGATGATTTCTTCTACGGCTTGAAGCCTCTATTTATAGTTGAGATATGGGCTTTCACTTGGTCCAAGCTTAATTTTGAATTGTATCTTGCTTAGATTCCTTTTGAAAATTCTTCAACCCGATTTTGTTTCTTTTTAATTTTGAACCAAATCTTCTACCAATTTAAATTAAATCTTCTTCAAACTTTGATCAGATCTCCTTCAAATTTCAATCAAGTATTCTTCGAATTTGAATCAAATCTTCTACGAATCTGAATCAAGTCTTCTACGAATCTGAATTAAGTCTTCTACGAATATGAATCAAGTCTTCTACGAATAACATGAATATAACAAATTACAAGAAAATTAAAAAAAAAAACTAACTAAGCTGTAAGTCAGAGATGAAGGTAAGGTTTAGGTTTTTCTTGATGAAGTCAAACCTGTCTTCAGGTAGTAGTTTGGTTAATATGTCAGCCCATTGGTGGTCAGTGTCTACAAACAGAATGTTGAGTTCCCCTTTTTGAACAAAGTCTCTAATGAAGTGATGTTTGATCTCTATGTGTTTGGCTCTGGAATGAAGTATAGTGTTTTTGGTTAGATTGATGGCAGAAGTGTTGTCACAATAGATGGGAATGTTGGTTTCCAGGATTTTGTAGTATTCCAGCTGATGTTTCTTCCAAATGAGTTTAGAACTGCATTCGACTGCTAAAATGTATTCAGCCTCTTCTGCTGACATGAAAATTGTGCTTTGTCTCTTTCTTGACCAGGATATTAAGTTTTCACCTAAAAATGTGCAGTTTCCACTTGTGCTCTTTCTCTCAAGTTTATCTCCAGCATAGTAGAGTCACAATATCCACTAAGTTTGTATTGAGGAGTTTTCTTGTAGAACAAGGTAAGGTTGGTAGTGCCTTTTAGATATCTAAGGACTCTCTTAACAGCAATTAAATGTGATTCCCTAGGGCCAGATTGGAATCTTGCACATACACAAACACTAAACATGATGTCAGGTCTAGAAGCAGTAAGGTAAAGTAGAGATCCTATCATTCCTCTATAGGTTTTTTGATTAACTTTTTGGCATGAATCATCTTTTTTAAGAGAGCAAGTAGGGTGCATTGGTGTTGCCATAGGTTTGCAATCACTCATGTTAAACTTCTTGAGAAGCTCTTTTGTGTATTTCATTTGATGAATGTATATACCTTTTTGACTTTGCTGAATTTGTATCCCTAAGAAGAGCTTAAGTTCTCCAATCATACTCATTTGAAATTCTTGCTGCATTAATTGAGAAAATTCTTGGCAACGAGTGTCATTAGTAGATCCAAAAATAATATCATCTTCTATTGATTTTCTAAAAAGTGTATTGTCTACTTGTACTTTTTCAAAGTTATTTTTTAGCAAGAAGTTACTAAGTCTATCATTCCATGCCCTATGAGCTTGTTTTAAACTATACAAAGATTTTTGAAGTTTAAAAACATGATTTGGAAATTCAGAACTTTCAAAACCTGGGGGTTGTTTAACATAGACTTCTTCACTTATATAATCATCTAGAAAAGCACTTTTAACATCCATTTGAAATAATGTAATGTTATTATTTGCAGCAAAGGAAAGTAGGATACGAATAGCTTCTAACCTGGCCACTAGAGCAAATGTCTCAGTGTAGTCAATGCCTTCTTGCTGACTGTAGCCTTGTGCAACAAGTCTTGCCTTGTTTCTGAACACTTCACCTTTTTCATTTAGCTTGTTTCTGAAAACCCACTTGGTTCCAATAATGTTCTTTATTGGTCTTGGTACTAGATCCCAAACATCATTCCTCTCAAATTCATTTAACTCTTCTTGTAATGCAAGAATCCATCCATTTCCTGCTAATGCTTCATCAACAGAGGTAGGCTCAATAGATGAGAGTAGGCCAAACAAACTGGTGTCTTTAAGTGATGATCTGGTCCTTAAAGGATCACTTCCATTTTTCTTCTGACTTATCTTCAAATTCATCCTTTGAAAATTTGTTGTGTTCTTCTGATTTGCTTGTATGCCCTACTTTTTCAAGTTCTTCTGGTTTGTCTGCATCAGCTTCCTTTGGTTTTGGTAAATCTGCACTATCTCATCTTGCTTTGACTTTTCAAGGGCGAGCTGTTTGTCATCAAATTTAACATGTATGGATTCTTCCACCATATTAGTTTTCTTATTAAACACTCTATAAGCCTTGGATCTTTCAGAGTAGCCAATGAATGTACACTTTTGAGATCAAGAATCAAATTTTCCAAGGTTATCTTTGGTGTTCAACATATAACAAGTACAGCCAAATTGTTTAAAATAAGAGATGTTAGACTTTTAACCTTTCCACAATTCATATGGTGTTTTATTCAATATGGATCTGATATAGACTCTATTTTGAATGTAACATGCAGTATTAATTGCTTCAGCCCAAAAGTGTTTTGCAACATTCATATCATTTAACATGGTTCTGGGCATTTCTTGGAGTGATCTATTCTTTCTTTCTACAACTCCATTTTGTTGGGTGTTCTAGGAGAGGAAAAGTTGTGAGAGATTCCATTCTCATCACAAAAACTTTCAAAGAATTTGTTCTCAAATTCTCCTCCATGATCATTTCTAATTTTTATAATCTTAAGACCTTTTTCATTCATGATTTGTTTGCAAAATTTGATAAACACTTTGTGGCATTCATCCTTACTTCTTAAGAATTTTACCCATGTCCACCTAGTGTAATCATCTACTATAAAAAAACCATATTTCTTTCCACTTAGAGAAGCTGTTTTCACTGGCCCAAATAGATCTATATGTAAGAGCTCGAGGGACTTTGAGGTAGAGACTGAGTTTTTAGGGTTAAAAGATTTTTTTGTTTGTTTTCCCTTTTGACAATCTTCACACATAATTTCAGTTTTGCCACTAAGCTTAGGTAGACCTCTCATCAATTGAAGTTTATTCAGTTTTGAAACTAATCTAAGGTTTGCATGACCTAATCTTTTGTGCCAAATTAGTTTCTCTTCATTTACTGACGTAAGACACTTAACCTTTTGTTTCTCTAGACTAAACAGATTTATCTTCTACATGTTGTTTTGCCATTGACCCGTAAAGAGTACAAATCCATCCTTCTGACTAATTGCCTTGCATGTTATTTGATTAAATATAATGTCATAATTATTACCACTTAACTGACTAATACTTAATAAGTTATGCTTAAGACCTTTAACTAACAAGACATCTTTAATAGAAGGGGAAGTACCATTACCAATTGTGCCTTGACCAATGATCTGGCCTTTTTTCTTTCCTCCAAAAGTCATTGTGCCTCATTTGCTCAAGGTTAGTTCTTGGAACATAGACTTTTCTCCTGTCATATGTCGTGAGCATCCACTGTCTAGGTACCATGATTGGTGTTGTAACTTGATTGCTGAGGACATCTGCAACAAAGATAATTTTGTTTTTAGGTACCCAAAATTTGGTTGGGTCCTGGTTTGGTAGTCTTGAAAGGTTTCTTGTTTTTCCTTGTATTTATCATGGGACAAGACAATTTGGAGTGACCTTTCTTAGTGCAAACAGTACACAAAACATAAGAAGAAATAGGTTTAGTTTCAGTTACACATTCTTCAAATTCTATACCTCTTTTACCATTGTTATTAACTCCATAAATCATATAAGTATATTTGCTTCTTTCCATACCATTAGCAAGAAAGTCTTGAAATACTTGTTCATGCATATCAGAATTACATGTGGTATTTTCACTTGATGTTGAACATTGATTACTTTTTAGAGTTAGATTTTCACCCTTAAGTTCAGCAATATTAGTTTTCCAATTTGCATTCTCCGTTTTAAGTTTAGTAATATCAGTTTTTAGAATTGCATTATCTGCCTTAAGTTCAGTAATATCAGTTTTCAAATTTGCAGTAATTAAATTCGATCGGGTGAATTTAGAAGATACCTCTTTTTCTTCGTTTGTTGATTCACTTCTAGAGTCAGAATCTGTGTCGGATCCAGAGGCAAAGTTGGTGTGAGCCATCATAGCCAAATCTGCTTCTTCATCATCAAATGATTCATTATAATCATCCTATGTAGCCATCAGTCTCTTCTTCTCGGGTATGGAGTTTTTCTTCTGGTGTTTCCCTTTCTCCATGTTTGTACATTCTGACTTGATATGTCCAGTTTCATTGCATCCATAGCAGATGATACTTTTCTTTTCATATTCATCCTTTCCTCTGTTGGAATGCTTGTAATACCTTTGGGGAAATTTCTTCTTTATGTTGTGCCACGTCTTTAAAACTCCCATTGTTACTAACTCCATAAATCATAGAAGCATATTTGCTTCTTTCCATACCAATAGCAAGAAAGTCTTGAAATACTTGTTCATGCATATCAGAATTACATGTGGTATTTTCACTTGATGCTAAACATTGATTACTTTTTAGAGTTAGATTTTCACCCTTAAGTTCAGCAATATTAGTTTTCAAATTTGCATTCTCCGTTTTAAGTTGAGTAATATCAGTTTTTAGAATTGCATTATCTGTCTTAAGTTTAGTAATATCAGTTTTCAAATTTGCAGTAATTAAATTAGATCGGGTGAATTTAGAAGATACCTCTTTTTCTTCGTCTGTTGATTCACTTCCAAAGTCAAAATCTATGTCGGATCCAAAGGCAAAGTTGGTGTGAGCCATCATAGCCAAATCTGCTTCTTCATCATCAAATGATTCATCATAATCATCCCATGTAGCCATTAGACTCTTCTTCTCGGGTATGGAGTTTTTCTTCTGGTGTTTCCCTTTCTCCATATTTGTACATTCTGACTTGATATGTCCAGTTTCATTGCATCCATAGCAGATGATACTTTTCTTATCATATTCATCCTTTCCTCTGTTGGAATGCTTGGAATACCTTTGGGGAATTTCTTGTTTCTGTTGTGCCACATCTTTAGAACCTTTCTGGTTATGAAAGCAATCTCCTTTTCCTCTGGCTTCAGATTCTGATCATTTGAATCACTATCTTCTGATTCTGATGTTGCTTTTAGAACCTTCTTCTGCTTGGATTTCAAGGCTAGGGTTTTGGTCTTCTTCTTGGGATTATCTTCTTCAAGCTCAATTTCATGTGATATGAGGGAGTTGATTAATTCTTCCATCTTTAGAGTATTCAGATCCTTTGTTTCCTTAATGGCTGTGATCTTTGGTCTCCACTTGGTTGGCAGGCTCCTAAAGATTTTCTTCACATGATCAGCAGTAGTATAACTCTTCTCAAGTACCTTTAATCCTGAGACCAGAGTTTGGAATTTGGAAAATGGAAAACATCTTGAACTACTCATACTTTTTTACTAGGAGCTTGGCATTTGCTTCTTGAAATGGCTTGCTTCCTTCATAGGTCAGAGTCAAACTATCATAAATACTATTTGTTGGAGCACTTGTCAAATTTATTGAAGGTGATTGCATTTATCATGAATGTTCTAGATTTATGATGCATCTTGTACATCTTCTTCTGATCAGCATTTATCATGAATGTTCTGGAATTTTAATACCATCAGTATTTTCTGGAGCAATATAATCATCTTCCACCAAGTCCCAAAGTTCAAGACCTTGTGAAATATAGAAACATCTCAACTTGTCTTTCCAACACTCAAAACGTTCTCCATCAAGCAGAGGTGGTATATTGATGTTTCCTCCAGCAGCTTCTTCACTGAATCCAGACATATTGAATCCTTGGATCTCTTCTCAAACACTGTAAAGTGCTCAGCTTTGAGACTGAGCTTTGATGCTAATTTAACGTGCAAACACGAGAAGGGGGGTTGAATTGTGTTTGCCAAAGTTGAATACTTTTTGCTTATTTGATGAAAGTTGATATAAACTACTTGGAGAAGAAGCAATCAGATTCAGCAGCAGCAAATAATAAAAGCATAAGTATTTGGACACAGATTTATCCTGGTTCGCCGTTAACTTGGCTACATCCAGTCCCCTCATTTCGAAGGCTTTAATCCACTAATTCAAACACTTTGAATTACACAGCACCTGACCCTCCAAGCCAATCTTCCCAAACAGCCTGACAGCCCCAGACTTTTGATGAACAACAACACCTTGACCCTACAAGCCAACTCTTCTCCTACCAATTTGACAACCCAGATTGAAGATGGAATTTACACCACTATCGAGTTGGATACAAAGGTTTGGAACTTGAGTAGTTGCTTCTGGAAAGCCGATTATAACAATGACTCTCACACTCTAAGAAAAGAACACTTTGAAAATGTTTCTCTTTCGCACAAGTGTTTCTCTCTTTGAACACTAAGATGAATTTGCATTTTAAGCTTGAGTTCTTCTACTCTCTTCAGTTTTTCGATGATATCTTCTTCAGCCTCGAGGATTTATTTATAGTTGAGATTTGGGCTTTCTACTTGGTCCAAGTTTAATTTCGAATTGTATTTTGTTCAGATTTCTGTTGTAATTTATTCAACTTGATTATGTTGTTTTTTAAATTTGAACCAAATCTTCTTCTGATTTGAATTAAATCTTCTTCAAATTTCAATCAAGTCTTTTTTTGAATTTGAATCAAATCTTCTACGAATGTTGACCATGTCTTCTTTCATACTCTGATGTT
This sequence comes from Cicer cuneatum, assembly GCA_037974295.1. Taxonomy (NCBI): domain Eukaryota; kingdom Viridiplantae; phylum Streptophyta; class Magnoliopsida; order Fabales; family Fabaceae; genus Cicer; species Cicer cuneatum. Next base: position 35,452,494 of record JBBPBO010000005.1, on the reverse strand, counting down.
TGCCTCGGTTGGTACCCTATGGTGATGTCCTATAATTCCTGCCTCTGAAAGTATCCTCTAATTTTTGCATCTGATGATATCCTCTGATTTTTGCCTCTGATGATATCCTCTGATTTTGCCTCTGATGATATCCTCTGATTTTGCCTCTAGTGGGATCCTCTGGTGATATCCTATGGGATCCTCTGGTGATATCTTCTGGAGGTATCCTCTGGTGACATCCTCTAAAGGGATCCTCTAGTAGTATCCTCTGGGGACGTCTTCTGGTAACATCCTCTGGTGACATCCTCTAATGGCATCCTCTAGTGCCATCCTCTGGTGGTGTACTTCTTCGAAGTCAAATATATTATTCTCATAAAATACTTTTTTTAACATCAAAACTTTAAGTGTAAAACCAACTTGGTTCCAACAGGTGTATCCAAGACGACATTTAGAACGCGTTATGGGAACTATGAGTACTTGGTGATGCCCTTCGAAGTGACCAATGCGCCATCTATCTTCAGCGATTATATGAACCGTATCTTCCGTCCGTTCTTAGACAAGTTTGTGGTGATCTTTATTGATGACTTCTTGATATATTCCAAGAGTTAGGATGAACATTTGCGTCATGTTCTGCAAGTATTGAAGGAGCAACAACTATATGCCAATCTAGGAAAATGTGAATTTTGGTTGGAAGAAGTGAAGTTCTTAGGACATGTAATTTCTAATGAAGGGATCGTTGGCGACCCATCCAAGGTAGAAGTCGTGATGGCATGGAAACAACCGCAGGCAGTCACAAAGATTAGAAGTTTTCTGGTCTTGTTTGGGTACTATAGGAGATTTATTGAGGGATTCGCCAAGATTGCTGCTCCATTGACACACCTTACGAAGAAGAACCTGATTTATGCTTGGACTGAGGTGTGTGAGAAAAGTTTCCAACTGATGAAAGAGGAACTAACTACATCCCCAATGTTAGTGTTGCCACTACCATAAAAGCCTTACAAAGTTTATTGTGATGCCTCCTATCAAGGTTTGGGTTGTGTACTGATGCAGAACAAATAAGTAGTGGTCTATGCTTCAAGGAAATTGAAGGTGCATGAAAAGAATTATCCCACTCATGACTTGGAGTTAGCTGCAATTGTCTTCGCATTGAAAATACTTGTTTGATCAAAATGAGCTTAACATTAGGTAGAGGAGATAGATGGAATTCATTAAAGATTATGAGTTCACATTGCATTACCATCTAGGGAAAGCAAACGTGGTGGCTGATGCCCTAAGCAAGAAGTGAGTTCATCTCTCGCTCGAACAATGAAAGGGTTGGAGTTGTTAGAGAAGTTTCGTGACTTCGATCTTAATTTGAATTCTTCATCAGGGAAAGTGAACTGTGGAATGATCATTATAGATAGTGAATTGATGAAAGAGATTAAAGTTCTCCAAGTGATAGACGTTGACTCAAGAGAAAAAAGTTGATTGAAGTCGGCAAGGCACTTGAATTCTAGGTGAGCCCATACGATATTTTGAGATGTAATGGGCATGTTTGTGTACCCGAAAATACAAAGTTCAGGAGGACTATCTTGGATAAGGCCCACAAAAGCAAGCTGAGTATTCACCCTAGTACCACCAAAATGTATAAAGACCTTAAGCAGAAATTTTGGTGACCAGGAATGAAGAAACAAGTAGCAGAATATGTGGCTTTGTGTTTGACTTGTCAGAAAGCCAAGATAGAGCATCAGAAGCAAGGGGGACTACTAAGGTCATTAGATATACCCGTATGGAAATAGGATAGTATATCCATGGATTTCGTGGTAGCATTGCCTAAGACTCAACGAAAGTTTGACTCCATTTGGGTGATTGTCGACAGGTTGACCAAAACTGCCCATTTCATACCCGTGACGACTACTTATGATGTGACTAAGCTTGCAGAGATCTAGATTGCCGAGATTTTTAGACAACATGGGGTACCCTCCATCATTGTGTCAGATAGAGATCTGAAGTTCATTTCTCGTTTATGGGGAGCATTACATAAGGCGTTGGATACTAAGTTGAGTTTGAGCTCGGCCTATCACCCTCAAACCGATGGACAAACATAAAGGACTATTCAGACCTTGAAGGATTTACTGAGAGTGTGTGTGTTGGATGAGCGAGGAAGTTAGGATATTATGTTGCCTCTCGTTGAGTTCACCTACAACAACAGCTATCATGCAAGCATTGGGATGGCACCATAGGAGGTTCTGTATGGGCGTAAGTGCCAAACCCCCTTGTGTTGGTATCAGGATTGTGAGAACCTAATTGTGGAGACATAATTGGTACAACAGACCACATATAAGGTCCGAATTGGAGATTCAAGAGGGTAAACATGTATTATTGAGAGTGACGCCTACTACTGGAGTTGGTATAGCACTGAAGTCTAAGAAGCTCACTCCTAAATTCATTGGCCCATATCAGATCCTCCGACGTGTGGGTCTCATAACTTATCAGATTACCTTGCCTTTGAGTCTGGCCAAACTGCACGACATGTTCCATATATCACAACCGAGGAAATACATGGCTGACCCTTCCTAACTATCATGCAAGATGATATCCAGTTGAAGGAGAACCTTTCTTTTGTAGTTCCACCATTGAGCATTAGAGATAGGACTACTAACCACCTACGAGGCAAGGAAAACGCCTTGGTCAAGGTGATTTGGGACCAAATGACTGGAGATGCAACACTTGGGAATTAAAGGAAAAGATGAGAGAGCTCTACCTTAACCTTTTCATGTTTGACTAGTTTCGAGGACGTAACTATCTCTAAGGGGGTGAGTATTATTACATCCTCTAAATTTTATTATTTAAAATAATTAGGACCTATCAATATTGTCTAATATTAAATTATGCCTGATAATTTGCCTTGCTCGATTAATTGTAGTTGATAAAGTTATTAATAAGAATTATTTAATCAATGGGGGAGTTTATATATATATATATATATATATAGATAAAGATATATATTATATGTAGATGGGTTTTCTAGTGCAAGAAGAATTTGGGCTAAGGGTTGTGGTTTGGCGTGGCCCAACCCACATGAATGAGTAGAAATTCGGGCTAGGGGTTTGTGGCTTGGTTTTTTTATCAACAGTAACAAAAAAAAGGGAGCGACATTTTATCGCTCCTATTCTTCATTTAGGTCAAACACTATCTAAACCAACAATTTTCCACTTTAAATTTCCCCTAAGTCCACAATTTCTGTATAATCACTAATAATAAACAGAAAGGAATACCGAAACCCTAGCCACCATCACCTTCACACCTCTTCTTCTTTGTGCATCCAAAGCTTGGAACTTGTTTTTCCTTGTGAACACCTTTTTGGGGCTTAGAGCTTTGTACTAGGAAGAAAAGCGGCCAAGGTAAGGGCTTTTCCCCCACACAAATTATAGTTAGACCGTTGGTTGGAAGACATGAAATTTATAATTGTAATTGCTTGCTTTTGAAAGGAATAAATGTAGAATAATGTATTAAAATAATGAAACCCCAATCCTTTACGTTGAGTTCGATATGTAATGTACGTTTTTTTTAAGATGTAAAGTATGAATTTTTATATTATATGTGATAAAGTTTTAATTTTTATGAAGGATATGAAGCCAAATATGAATTTTTATGTTATATACGATAAGTTTTAATTTTGATGATGTTTATGAGTTGGAGTTTGAAGTTTCTTGTTATATACGTTAAAGTGTTAATCTTTATGGTGTAAATGAAGTCAAGTTCCGATTTTTATACGTACGTGGTGAAAGTCATTATTTTAATGATTATTTGTCTGTGAATATATGATGCTCATGATAAGGATGTGTGTTATATGATCTTTGTGATTTATGAATAAGATTATGGTTTTTAAAAAAAGTGATTTTTGAATGCATATGACATGATTCTTAGTGGGTTGTGTGGGAATATAGTTTTTGATAATATATGGTCATGTCATGACGTATGCATCTTCATGGGAGTTGCCTTAGTGGCAGGTTTATACCCGGATCATATAGTTTTAGAAGCATGCATTACACATAAGTGCATATGTTAGTGTTATATGATTTACCGATTCACATTTTTTTCTTTTAAATTGAAAGTTTTACATTATGTGTTTTGTGTCATTTTTCCATATGTTTAGCTTTGGTTTGATGTGGATGATGCAAAAAAAAACTGACGCTTACAACAACATTTTAGGTACTAATGAGTTCGAGGAGAATCAAGAGTAGTTGATGAATATTGATGTGCGGCAAACGTGGGGTAAAAAAAACAGGGTTTTTCAAGTCAATTGTGTAATAATAGGATTGCTGCAATATTTCTAAGTTTATTTTTAAATCTTTCGTCACTTTTTAAAATACACTAGCATTCTAGAAATGCGGAAGTCGGTTTCTTTCCGCTAGGGACATTTGCTTCTACCTTGTTTTAGTTTTTGAATAAATGTTTTCTTAATAATATTAAATAAATGTGGTGTTACTAATTATTTCAAATGAACAGATGTTTGGGTATTCTTACAACAAACAAGTTGTCGTAATTTTTTTTTAAAATTAAGTATTTTAAGTAAGGCTTTGGATTCAAAAATCTAGGGCGTTACAATCTCAAAAGTGCATCTTTTTGGAATACTCTGAAAGGTCTAAAGCCGATAAGGTATACAAAAAAAAACACTTATTGTTTAGGAACGAATCCATGTCAAGCTAGATGACAAAAATATTGACCATAAAAAGACAAAGCTAGGCATTGACTTTGCAGATTTACAGATTTAATAGGAAATAGATACATCAAAGGAAATAGATTAAACAGAGGAATCATCAAAGTTAGTCCAATGTGAATCAAAAGATCCATTTGACAACTCAGATCAAAAGTATCAACAATCCAAAACTATATTAAAATACAAGTCCTCCCATCTAGATTCTCTTATCATAGGAAACACAAATGATCCTTTGAAAACCAGATCTACTCTCAAGGAAACGTCTATGTTTGGACTACTATCTGAAATTGAACCTGTATCCATAAATGAAACACTATCAGATGATGGATGGGTATTGGCTATGCAAGAAGAGTTGAATCAATTTAAAAGGAATGACGTATGGGATCTCGACCTTAAACCTAAAGAAAAGAAGCCAATTGGAACCAAGTGGGTTTTCAGAAACAAACTCAATGAGAAAGGTGAAGTGGTTAGAAAAAAAAATAGACTTGTAGCCCAAGGATATAGTCAGCAGGAAGGTATTGATTAGATTGAAACTTTCGCCCCTATGGCAAGGTGAGAGGCTATCAGGCTTTTACTTTCATTTGTTGTATTTAATAAAATCACTCTATATCAAAGGGATGTCAAAAGCACTTTCTTAAATGGTTACGTAAATGAAGAAGTGTTTGTCGACCAACCTCCTGGCTTTGAGGACAATGAATTTCCAGAGCATGTCTTCAAACCAAATAAATCTTTCTACGGTATAAAATAGGCTCCAAGACCTTGGTATGTAAGCAATTTCTAATTAAAAAGTGATTTCGAAATAGGTCAGGTTGACACTACTTTATTTAGAAAATTATCTACGAATGACCTTCTCGTTGTCCAGGTATATGTTAATGATATTATTTTCGGTTCTACTAACGGAAATCTTTGCCAAGTCTTTGATACATCAGAAGAAGAATCCTTTTCCTTCACTCTTGTCAACCTACCTTCCTCATCCCTTGGGCAATGATGCCCTCCACTCAATTTGTTCTATCTGGCTTCCCTCACCTCCTTATTACCAAAATCTCCTCCAACCGAAATAAAAATGCTCAAAGTCTGAATCCAAATGATGTTTCAACTCAATGGAACAAAGTCTTTTCCTTTGTCACAAACTGGATTCAGGGTAATAGGGATCACAGGCTACAGTTGGCTTCCCAGATATCTAAAGCTTTCAAACAAACATCTAAAATCATCTACTTGTGGATGGTATAACTTCATAAAGCCAAGAGCAATCATCCCAAAAAGCTCCTAACAGCAGCTTCATCAGGCTCATCAAGGGATGCTCTGTCTCTTTCTGGTGATATTATTCCAGAACCTTCAGTGGTTGCTCTATTCGCAGCATTACAGCTACTTGTGTTCATCCCATAGATTGAGTTTCGCACTCTTGAAGTTCCTCATATTGTAAATTTTGCTTCTACAAGCCCCTTTTCATATCCCTCTGGCCCCATGTTTGATCCCACTCAGTTAGTTAAAAAGGAAGATTTTGATCGCTTGGAAGCTAAGACTGAGGTGTTTATGGAGAAGACATCCCATAATAAGGAGGATATTTAGAATACCTTAGTTCAATTATGGCTAGGCTCAAAAATTTGAACCCTTAGTTGCCTACTTTTTTCTGTTTTCATTTTTCTCTGTATTTTGTTTTCTCTTTTTGTCTGATGACAAAAGGGGGAGACTGTATTTTTTGAGAAATTTTAAGCAATGAATTTTTTCTTATCCTCAACTTCAGTTTCTAAAGCACATTGAACAACTCTATCAGAATATATTTCATCTTATGAATTAAGCATGCATAATATAAAGGGGATCTTTGTTGTAATGTTTTATTTTTCTATCTTATAAATTGTTCACAAAAATATTTGTTTGTCATCATCAAAAAGGGGGATGTTTTTGGAACCAAGTTGGTTTGAAGAAATATACCCCTTACTTGTTTTAATGATAACAAAATCGTTTGTGGCAATAAGTTAATGCACTAACATTTTGATTAAGTGAGCAAGTCTTAGATCAAGTATTTTTATAAAAAATTCTTATATCGTATCCTCTGATAATTAGATGAAAACAAAGGTACAATAGGGCTTCGCTTCACTCCATTTCTCTAAGTAAGATCCACGAGCAACATTGTGTTCGGGTTTCCTCTAGACATGCCAACATTGTCGTAGTTCAATTGCTTCTAATGAATACAAATGTGTTTTGGATCGTATGCATCCAATGACTACAATCTACACCCGATCGTCTGCCTCTGTTGAATTCAGCAAGCATCTGGTTGTCTGCCTCTGATAAGTGTGACAACCAAGTGATTGCCTCTACTTCTAGTAATCACATAAAGCGTTTCATCGTCTAACTCTGAGTTACCATGTATCCTTTAAAGAAGTCAATGCTTTGAAAAAGTCAATGCTCTGATGAAAGTCAACGCTCCAAAAGTATTTATGCATCGTCTGATGAATATCCTTAATCTACTACTTGTTTGAAGATCTTAAGACATGCTCTGACCATCGTCTCCTATGATTCCCTATTTTAAACAAGATACGCCAAATCATCACAAGACCAACTTTGGAAAATTTCTACGACAAATTAATCTCAAAAGATATGATATGAAACTTCATGAATTATGTTTATTTCTTGCAATCAGGACAACAGTCAGAAACCCTAATCGTTCTCTATAAAATAATGTGCATCCCTCAAAAGAAAATACCAAAAAACATATAAGCTATAAGCATATCTACACTCTTGCTTATTATCATTTTGTTTCACTTTCGTGCTGAGAGAATTTTTGAAGTAACAAATTTGTGAACACTCTCTACGAGAGCTAATTTAGAAATGCCCAAAAACCTTTTTGTTTGTAACCTAGCCCAATAATGGTTGCATTCCTCAACAGTTTGATTGTACTAAGCTAGAAGGTTGAGAAGATTGAACATAGTCAGTGTGACTAGTAGGTGTTCAAGTGTAAGTCTGATTCTATGGTGAACTAGTGGATTAAATCCTTTAGGTTGAAGGGACAGAACGTAGCCACTGTGTTAGTGGTGAACCAAGATAAATCGTTGTGTCTCTTTGCTCTATTTTCTTTTACCTGCACTACTTTCTTTACTTTAGTATATCTACCCAAAAAAAATTTTAATCGGAAAACACAATTCTAACCCCCAATTTCTTGTGTTTTTCATTCTACACATGACAAACCAACAAATTTGACAAATCCAATAAAGGTCAAATCTAGTTGGGAGAATGACGAAATGGTCTCTAGAGCTATCGGAATTTGACATTTCCTTTGAATCAAGGAAGCCTATAAAATCCCAAGCCTTTGCCAACTTGGTTGATGTGATGACCCCAACGTCTTCAAGACCTAGGGTCAAGTGGACCATCTTTGTCAATGGATCCTCCAACACTAAAGAAGCTGGAGTCGGCTTATACTTAAAAAAGGCCAAGGCTTAGCTGTCGAAGCCCCCTTATCTTCTCGTTTCCAACATCCAACAATCAAGTGAAATATGAGGCCTATATCACCGATTAATGATTGGCACATGAATTTGGTGCCAATGAGGTCATATTGAACACGGATTCACATCTTGTCGTCTCCCAAATCAAAGAAGATTACCAAATAAAGGGCCAAACACTACAAAGATATCTCATAATGGTGAAAGAAATAATGGCTAAATTCAAAAAAATTATGGTCGAACATATTCCTTGAGAACATAAAACGAGGGTTGTCGTCTTGTCAAAGCTAGCAACCACGAGGGTTAAAAGCGGCAACAAATCCATAATACAGGAGTTCATACATCCTCCCAGCATAAGAGAATTATTGATGACAGCTGAGTATAGGGACACCCCAGAAAAGCACAACTGGATGACGTGAATTGTTGAGTACACACTCAATGGAATAATCCCCCACGACAGGCCCGAGGCAGCTAAGGTAAAATGTTGCCCTTGCTCTTACTCACTCATTGAGGGAATGCTATATAGAAGGGGATTGTCTTCCCACTTGTTGAAATGCCTGGTCGGCAAAGATGCCAATTATGTGCTAAAAGAAATGCACAAAGGCATGTGCAGGCACCACCTTGTTCCTCGAACCTGAAGTACATCCAAGTTAAATCAATACTACAATTTGAGCATATATATCCAGCACGGATACATTAACACAAACTCGTAAAGTCGAGTATAAGCTCTTAAACAAATTGTGGGTGCGTTTGTTTGAGCTTAAATAAAAATGATTTTTAGTTTAGAAAATTTTGAGCTTATTCACCCGCCATTTTTCCTACAAATAGAAAACTAAATCTTTGCTCTAGTGAAACATTACCACCAGGACCATCATGTTTCGTCTTTAAAGACTAGACGAAATAGAAAAGGGCATTACAGTCTGAAGCCTCGAGAACACTCAAGTCCTTCAGCTTGGTGACCATGTTTTTCCTGTTGCAATGAAAATGTATATTCGACCAGAAGAAAGGAAACAAATGGATTAATATTTCCACAATATCCCCTGCCTCGTCGATAATAGGAGTGCCTTCGTTGTCAAGCACAAACTCACATACCCCTACTCCGTTCTTAGCCCTCTCAGTCAGAGGACGAGACACGTAGTGCATGTGCTTGAAATTATGAAGAGAATCCATTAAAGGGGCAAAGAAATGCTTAGGTTGCTTGAAAGAAACCCAATTATGCCCAGCGGTATCCTTATTCCAGAGAAGACCAAAGATAGAGAAAAATATACCCACCATTGGGGCCACATCCACATAGCCACAAACCCATTAGAAACGTGTCACATACTCCAGCGAGTTCAAGTGAATCTAGGAGGGACATAGATTGAGATGCTGAAACATGTCCTTCCCGGAATTAGTGAAGGGTAATCAGAACCCAATTTTCCTAAATATGACCTTATTAAGGAAATCGAGATCATGGGGTACTCGGGACATATACTCTTGTTGTCTTCTAGACTCAGCATTTCCCAATCTCCATTCTCGACACCCACTTCAGTGCACCTAATCTAGTCGTCTATGGTAAAAACATACATCACCCGAGAGGTTCACAAGCTACCCAAGCATAGTTCCCCTGATTGAGTGGAAGAACTAAATCGTGTAGAGAGAACGCATTACTTACCATGTCGACTTCAAAGGAAAAAGTATAAGAAGTGATTTCAACATCTAAATCCTCCCTCGCACCAATTTTTCAAAAGTGAAAGGGCCAAAAGGAGAGCCATTTGTGCCAATATACAACCAGCACGGCGGAGTAGTGGGACCATCACTGTCACCACCACATCGGAGACATAATTAAGTCATCTAGCCTATAGTTTCCTTAAAATAAACTAATATCATCTATGATGGAATCAGAAACCTTTGTCCCAAAACAAACACCCATGACGGTGAAATACTAACCAACCACCATGGGAAGCCTCCACATGCAAGAAACAACATAAAAGAAAAGTAAATCCAACGATGAAAACGTAAAGATTTTTTAGGAATGAAGAACGACTTACCAAGAAAATTACGAATGTCGAACTCGAAAATGATCCTCGAAGACACCAAAACTGGAAAAATCACATAGATTGAAGCTTTTAATTGGCATAAAAGGAGAAAACAAAGAGAGGAAGAAGAAGGTAAAAAAAAAATCCTAAAAAATCCTAAAGCAGCCCATTATATACTTGAAATGATCCAATAGTGAGAATTCAAAAGGCATAAACCAACGAGCACGATGGCACCTCGAAACAACGAAATCAAAAATCAAACAGTCGTAGGCACTCAAATGTTTACACCTATAGGGGACACATGTCACAATGAAAATATCAAAGGGTATCACCCCATGTCATTTTTCCAACCCTTCAAATCCTTTCAACTAGCAAAATAAAATCAATCCATGAAAACGAATAGACTTCCAATGTCAGGTACAATTCAGTTCAACTAAACTGACGAGACCCTTTCTTGTCAAAACGATTACAAAGCTAAACAAACACTCCAAGTTATGTCGAATATATACAGTGATCAACCTATTTTAGGACCAGAACAATGTCAGATATGTCCTCAATAATCAGGAGAGCTTTAACTTGTCGGTCATAATGGGATGTCGACCAAACACCTTCACAACAAAGGTGTTCTTTCTTGTTGGAAACCTCTTTAGACGATTTCTCAAGTCATCGCCTCATCTCCTCGACGAAGACTTGGGGGGAAATTGTTCTGGATCAGGTAGCGCCTAATTCGTCTTCTCACATTCACTACAACAAAAATTGTTATTACCTACGGCAGATTTTATCTTTACCCACGGAAAGTCCATAGGTAATGGAAAATTGCCCACGGATTACCCACGGAAACGAGTCCTTGGCTATTTTGCTCGTAGGTAAATATTTACCCACGGACAATCAGTAGGATACGATTACTTAAGGAATGTCCGTGGGTGATATGACTCATCGATTTTCCGTGGGTAATATGACTCACTGACTTTCCGTGGGTAAAGTTACCCACAGATATTTCGTGGGTAAAGTTACCCACAGATATTACGTGGGTAAAGTTACCCACAGGCAATTCTCTCACAAATTCCTATTCATCCTTTCCTATTATTTCTATAAAACGTGGCCTATCTCTCTATCTATTTCATCCCAACTAATCCTAACTAACTCTAACTACCTCAACTAACAGACCTAACAGATCAGGACTACAATTCAATTATTCAAATTCAAATGATAAATAATTCAAACCAATGCTCCATTTTATGTTGCAATTGATTTCACACAGAATTTCATAAGCTTCTCAGAAAAATAGCAATTTCATCCTAATATGTGTGAGGCATGAGACAATATTGAACGGAAAGCTATTATGGGAGTCATTAGCTGATACACAAATCCAGTAGTTCAACATAGTAATAAAGGCAATGGTTCCTCAAAAATACCATCATGTTCATCCAAAAATACCTCAATAATAAAGCAGTCATAAAAATGTAGATTTGAACTAAATTATACTAAATCCAAATACCTGGAAACCAGTATCTGTATGATTTATGCTATAATGCAAACCAGCAACCTGAGCATAATAAGCTGAAAAGTAAAATACAGTAAGCACTTCTTCAACGTGAATTTAGCAACTGATTCGACACACTAATGTAAAAATCACTTTGAATAAAGCACAGTAAGCTTAAAACTACAACCTACCATAATCATTCAAGTAATCCATCAATAACTGAGTGAAAATATGTGTCAAAATTTCAGCCTCCGGAGAGTTTCTAGCATATGGGCAATTGAAATCAATCTTAACATAAGCCTTGGGTGTGGAAAACAATGTCCAGCTTGTACCATAATGCTGAATAAGATGACCTGCTTAACAAAAATGGAAACTTCACCTGCTTCAAAGAATCAATAATTTAGTCCAGACAACCATGAAGCAAATCATAGATAACTATATAAAAGTGAAAAAATATGCAATACTTTCTCTGGCACAATTTTAATAGACAAGTCAGTGGGAATGAATTTGTTAGGAACTGGAAGATGCATCTTTTCATCAGGAGCAGAAAGCACCCACCCCTGCAAATACAAACATACATAGGACTAGTAAGTTCCATTCTCTCCATGGCATTTCAATATTGAAGTGGTCATAACAAACTCCAGAGTGCAAAAAGAAAACTATTCAAATCAATAATCCAATCCAAAATCAAGCACAATTGTCCATAAAACACATACCTGAATCGCCGAGGCAATAATCTTTTCAACGGAATATGCAGTTCCATACCATGGTTCCACCTTATCAGTATGCCCTTCAAAACTTTTTGACTCCCAAAAGATTCTGCATAACAGAATGGGTTAGCTTAATTTTAATCAAAACAAAGTCAAAGGCTCAAAGCCCCACCAATAAAAAATCACAAATATTATACTAATAATAACAAATATAAACAAAAATAGAAAGAAAAAAATCCTATGTGTGCAAATAACTAAAACACTAAATAACAAAACTGAAATTTGAACTCCAGGTACTGGTAGGTAAGTTTCTGATACTCTGCATAGATGATAAATTTCTTAGTGAATACATTAAGTTAAACCAGGATTTAGTGGTTCGCAAAAGAGACGCACCGCGCATATAATATGCACAATCTGGCACCATAAAAAGCATACTACCACAACAATAGTCATTCTTTACATTTTACAATGAAAACTAACTACATTGTATCATCAACTTTTCATTTCCATAAATTACTCTACTATGTCCTCAAAAATACAGTCTTATAATTTGTCGGTGTTTTGGAGGTAACTGTTGTAACAGATGTTGCTTGAACCGCCTTATCTACAAGACATGAAAGACATATTAAGACCATATCTTATCATATTAACACCCTAAACTAAATCTACCTAATAGGTAAAAAATTAGAGATCATATCATATCATATCATGAAAAAATATAAATACCTCTTTAGGATTTAGCAAAATAAAATATATAAAGACATAAAGGATAACACATTAAATTACAAGACGGCACAACACAAATTAAGAACGTGAATCTTTGAAAGCACAGCACTTGGGACTTCTAAGGTGAAGCAACATAATCATAGCAATTTTCCTGAACCAGAATAATTGCTACATTATTATATAGATTTACATGAGATTAAAGTGCTGTTACAAAAAGATAAAGTGATGTTACAGAAAGATAGAGCTGAAGCTAATAACATAATGTTGTTGCAGGAATATAGAGCTATAGATAGACAATGCTAAAACAGGTTTACAAATTACAAAAATCAAAATCACAAAGATAGGATAGCAGTACCTATACTTGTGAGGACTCCATTAAAAAGCAGTGATAATAACTAAATTCAGCTACAAAACTGTGCAACATCATTTGGAAAGGGCATAGGAACCTGTTGACGTCTACCGCAAATTATTTGGATTGGTTTGTCCAGCTCTGTGCACAATCACATTTGGTACTTACCTAAATTAAGCAATCATCCATAACTGATCAAGAAAACTAATTCCAATGTTGCATGCAGCATAATATTTAAAATTAAAACATTTTAGATGCTTAAAGAAAGTAGCAAAGACCATCAAAAGGGTGGGATGTGTGCAAGGCTATAAAAAACGCGCCTTTGTAGTTGGAATCAGTTAACTCCTGCATTAGCAAATAGAACTCGTCTTTAACATAAATTTCATAAAAGACGAAAAATAACCAAGTCAATTTTAATTGCAGAGTTAACCATGGCAACAAATCTTGCATTACATTAGTAGATGTCTCAATCTTTCCAGAAATTATTGAGCCTGGGATATTTTATATACACAAAGAGATAAAATGAATGGCATGAGAAGGTATCGTTAGCAGGATACGAGACATTAAGTATCTTGAAGATGTAAGAGCATACCTATAGAGCCATCCAGTTCATCCGAAAATAAAAAACAAATTAAATAGCAAAAATAAAATCAGCAAAACTACTCAGTTGCTTGCAAATGCACGAGAGATTAAATCAAAAACACAAATACAAATCCCTGAACGAACACACTCAAATCGAACAAAGCAAAGTGAGGTTTCCAAGTGTCATTATAAATTATTGCTAGTTTTATAAAATACCTAAGAAAATAGGTAAGAAACGGCGCAACACGGCAACGACTGCGAGGTCTGAAATAGGTTTGACAGTGTGAAAGGGAGCTGTGGTTGAAGATTGAGCGATCGATTTTGGGAGTGACAATTTGCGCGAATCAGATATCGATGTCGATGCAACAAGAAACACAACAAAGATATGTAGATCGAAGAAGACACAAATCAATGAGAAATGGTTAAGTTGGGAGAGAGTCGAGCGTTGCAGATCATAGAGAAAAGTTGCAGATCTGAGAGTGAAGGACAACGAATATCGATCAAGAGTGATAACGTGATTCTGAAAGCAATAGATATCGAGTTGTTGGGTGAGAGCTATGGAGAATGAGATGTTGTGTTTGGGAGATAGCGTGTTTTGAGATAGCGAAACCCTATTCGCGTGTTTAAGTGTGAGTGTTTTTTAGAGAAGAAGGCGAAAGTGTTTCTATTGGAAAAAGAAAAATAAAATCTACTTTAAAAAACAAATTAGAAAAACCTACTTTTATATTACCCACGGATAATCTCTTCATTTACCCACGGACAATCCGTGGAAAATTAAAATACGAAGATATTTTGAAAACTTAAGTTGAGTTGAATATTTTTTAACATTACTGACGGACTTTTTTAATGCTACCTACGAACAAACCGTGGAACACAATTGAAAAAAATCAATTTATTCAATAACAAATTTACACACGGTTTTTCCGTGGGTAATTATTAATTACCCACGGACTAGGATCTGTGGGTAATTTTCCGTTGGTATACAACTATTTTCTTGTAGTGATTGATTCAGCCAAATATCGTAACTTGTAACGGACATATAGGGTTCCCAACCCTAACGGCTAAACCTAGTTGTAACGACCTTAAGATTATTATCCTGTAAATCCACCCATATTGTTGACTATTCAATACCTTTGTCCCCTCAACGTTGGGACCCAAGACTATATAAATAGTGCCTCCGACACCGAAAAAGGGACACACAGTTTCTTATCCCAATACCTCTTCCCCTCAGCGTATGAATCACACCCCTCAGTGGGTTTTGACCATGCCAACGAAGCTAGCCATCATCCTCAATCCAATTTGGATCAATCACAAACCCAAATTATTTAGGCACACTCACAAAAACTATATATCATTTAGTTTTTGGTAAGTTTTGCTGAAATTGAAGAATCTTGAAAAATTCGCATATTGCTTAAAATTGTAAAGGAAGAAGGAGGCGAATATTATATAGATAGCTTTCATTCTTCATTACAAATGGCACCAATCAAAAACACTTTAAACTTGGAGAATGTTAATATACCAGAGACCATGAGATTATTTGAAAGAAGTCTATGCACTTTAACAAATACTTTTTTTACCAATAACACTATAGGGGCATGTGCCCCGACTCATGTTTTTTTACCTTCCTTGTTACACTGGCTTTGGGCCGGCATAGTGTGTATATGATTAGTGGTTCCTTCCTAGTTTTTGTTGTTTTAGTTGATGGCTTTTTTGGTAGTCAAAATGCTATTTTTCTCTCTTTCCAATATATATATATATATATATATATATATATATATATATATATATATATATATATATATATATATATAGAGAGAGAGAGAGAAGAATAGGAGAGATCAAATTACATCTAAAGAGTTATACTAAGAGTTAC
>JBBPBO010000005.1:35355633-35436625 GCA_037974295.1 Cicer cuneatum | reverse complement strand
TATATGATTAGTGGTTCCTTCCTAGTTTTTGTTGTTTTAGTTGATGGCTTTTTTGGTAGTCAAAATGCTATTTTTCTCTCTTTCCAATATATATATATATATATATATATATATATATATATATATATATATATATATATATATATATATAGAGAGAGAGAGAGAAGAATAGGAGAGATCAAATTACATCTAAAGAGTTATACTAAGAGTTACACTCATTCAATAACATCATGTCTAATAAATATTTTTCAAAATTAGTCGTTGGATTGAAAGCTAATAGCATATAGATCATATCTGTAAATTTTGACATTAATTTAAAATTGTTTACTACGTCATCAAGATACATCAAAATTAATGTTATTGTCTCGGACTGGACCTTGGGACTGACCCAAGCTCAATACCACCCTATTTCATGCTATATAAGTCGTCCCTCATCACCCACCTTAACCATATACTGATTTGAGCGTGTGTTTGCAAGTACCACACCCACCTACGAGTTTAATCTCATCCTCGGATTTCGACCAAACAGCACTGCCATGGACCTTCTTCTTCTTCCAGATCCACCGACATCTGATTTCTAATCAGAACATTGGTGCCGTATGTGGGAACGACTTTTTATTTTCTTTCCCTATCTCACTTCATGGTGGATTCGAGAAGGAATTTCAGATCTCAAATAAAGATTCTTTCAATTATCAATTAGAACCATAGTCACCTGGTTCACAATTCTCTTTGGTACGGGTTCGGGTATTCGGTACGTAATCTTCAAAGTATTCAGTACGTAAGGGGTATACATAGTTGGTACGTTGTTTCGGCTTGTGGTACGTTTTAATATACAAATTGATACGTTAAAATTAAAAAAATTAATTTAATTAAAAAACAACAAAATAAATGATAAAAATATGATTATCATCAATAAAAATTCACTTTGACTATATTTTTGTATCAAGCACTTTGACAAACACAATTTGCTAAAATAAAATCTCAATTCTTATTTTTTATTCCTCCTTTGATAGTAGCTCCCCTAATTGATGAATGGTTAAATATTGTATTTGTCGAAGACATGTTATGACAAATTTCTAGACAATAAACTTCTTTATATTAAAATAGAAATATTATATTATAATAATAATAATATTACGTTGCTTTAAATTTATTTGGTAACTTCCTTTCAAAAATATATATTGCAATACATCAAATAAATAAAATATTAGTGTTTCATCTTAATATTTTGAAAATGTGTAATATTTATAAATGAATAATGAGTTTTTTTTTATAGGAAAGTAATGAGTTTTTGGATTAATTATATTGCACTTCTGATAATGATAACAAACACAAGTCTATGTGAAAAATAAGTTCAGAAACACAAATTTTCATAAAAATAAAAAAATTACAAATCTTAAAAAAAATAAAATAAAAGAAAGAGTTCGAAGTACTAGTTCCACATCGGTTGTTTTTAAAATATTAGAAGTTGAGTTATTTATATAAAGAAGTACAACTATTCTAGTTGCTCATAAATGTAAATAATAATTACTCATGTATTTATACCGCATTGACATAGGAATCCGTGTCAATATAAATTAGGGTGGTGTTATCACGAAAAATCCTCTCCATCACATTCATGTACCAAAAGATCCAATCCAGAGGACTAGGTGCCACTCGCGAGAAACTTGTCAACACTTGACTCACATTTAACATTGAGGAGGTCATCAATCTTCAGCAAATATTCTGCTCTATACACTAAAGGAAGCTCACTACTATTAAATTGCTTCTTTATATACTATGGAGCCCCTGCCAGCACTACTAACATGATAGGGGCTCATTCACTCCTCTAAAGTATGAGGATCTTGAAATCCACTTAAACTCACAAGTTCGACAAGTGCTTCATTACATTGACTCAGCATCACCGACAACGTTGTCGGTTAAGGTTCTATATATTTTTTAGTATTTGATATTTAATCATATTAGTCCAAAACACTGCTTTTCATTGAATGATTTTACAGCATGGACAATTAAGTTTGTGTTTGTCATTGTGGATTTACTATTTTCCATACATGATCACAAGATAGAAGCCTTCATTGTATTTATATCATTGCTAACAACATAAGGGCTAGAAGCTTTAAAGTTTAATGCCACACAAAGCTGGTGGCTGTGTTACTTCTGACCATAAATGAAAACTCATATTAGCCTTATGATCTATGATTTAATTCTCCTAGATCAGTACTTGCTAATATGGGTGGACAAAGGCAAGATATCCGCCAAGCATAAACGTTTCATCTTCAATTGACTCATTTCTCGCACTATATTTATAGTTGTTCTAATAGCACAAAAGTATAATTTTTTACATTATATTTTTATAAGTTTTTATGCATGTCTTCTTTACTGCGGGGACGACACTCGTCAAAATGACAAACTTAGCCCCCCAGCGTAGCTCTTTAACTCGGATAAAAGGGAGCTCGACCCTTCACAAAGCCCTTTGGTCGCGATGACCGAGACAAGTTGGATATAATACGCCAAAAAAGACAATGCTTATGGGATGCGTCCTCAATCTAGCATAAACAATCAACTTGTGGTCATCTGTTTCGGACTGGACCTCGGAGCTGGCCCAATACCACCTCATTTCATCATGCTATATAAATCATCCCTCGTGACCTAACAAGGTATGCTATCTCTTATACTTCTCACCCACCTCAATCATATATTGACTTAAGCGTCAGAGTGTTTGTAGACATCATCCATCAACGAGTCTCATCTCATCCTCGAATTTTGGCCAAACACCACCGCCATGGACCTTCTTCTTTTAAATACACCAATATCTGAGTTCTTTCAGAATAAATATATACAATTACACTATTGATGTTGATCTTAACGAATTTTGATGATATAGATAACGTTTATAAATTAATGTCAAAATTTATAGATATAATCTATGTAATATTAACCTTTAATCCAACAGTTAATTTTAAAAAATATTTATCTGACACGATATTATTAAATAACTGTTAACTCTTTTAGTGTCATTTCATCTTTTATATATATATGTGTGTGATACTCCAAAATGGTAGTATATGATTATTTGGAAACTACTGTATTTATTTAGACTTTTATTTATCCTATACTAAAATTAGAAGACTAGATAAAAAAAAAAAATTTGTTTATCAATTCTAGATCCTACTCTTGTTATTCTTTGGTTTCTAAATTTTGCAAAGAAAAAATATTTTAAATTATATATTTTTTTTAAGAATTTATTTTACCAACAATTGTTCATCCTACTCTCATATCAAAATATTTTTTTCTTGTTGAGATGATTATTAAATGAATTCTTGTCATGCAAAAATACATTGATTGCATTAAACATAATGAAATTCATTATCATTATCTTAGTCATATTCGATTAATATGCATAAAAAAACTATAATGAATTGATTAATATTACATCAAATATAATAAATTTTATTATCATTACATGATTTATAAATAAATAAATAACTTGTATAAAAAAAATAAAATACTAAATTTAAAATTCGCAAATTTTAAATATCTAAGAACTTAAAGATTATAAACTATGTAGTGTCATGAACTTGTGAAATGACTTGCTGTTAATTTCAATACTATAAATTAATATCTCTTTGAATTAACTACGGCGATAACTCTGTCAAAGTAAGATAATAATGAGATAAAATAAGTACCTTTTTTATGATCATTGATCAACCTTGATGATTGATACTAACAATAGCAATTAATGTTATTAGTTGGTGGATGATTGGACATGTGAGTTGTCTTGGCATGCAAACCATGCTTGGTTTTAAAAATTATTTCTATTTCAATTTTTAAGTGTAAAATCATAATTTTCGCTCTATTTTTATGTTTTCAAATGCTAAGACAGTAAATAGTGAAAAAATATATTTTTGTTCTCACATTTTTCTTTATAAAAGTGAAGGAAAAGCTAAAAATAGAAATTAACCACACACGAAAAGAAGCAATTCCATGTAATTATAGTCACAAAGAAAAGAAGCAATTCCAGGAAATTATGTAAGTCCTAGTCACTACTCAGTCAACACCCGAATTCATATACATTATCACAATGATTCACATAATTCCACAGCCTACAAATTTGTTTACTACAAAGGTTGACATCATTATAGCCTTTATGCACATCCATCCAGTAACTTTAAGATTGGTCTGTTTTTTTTTATATTACCATGGCCAATATGTAATTATGATCCATTAGAAATTAACCCTGCCAGCATTTTCACCCATCATTTTGACACTACTATTCTCCAATCCACTTTTAAGCCAAGCAAGGTTACTAATGTCTGTAGCTATTGCAGCCAACTCAAAACTTGGGAAAGATGGTGGTTCTGAATAATCAATGAATTCTGGCCCCAACAAAGAACTTTTTGAGTTGTTACCATTTAGAGAACAGCATCCATGACCACACTGTTGAGGTACTGATCGGTCGCCATGAGTTCCGTTAAGCATTTTACAAAAATCCATATCTGGTTTTGACGATTGTAAAATAGGTCCATGCATTGGAACAGGTCTTTGAACTGATGTTGAAGGTTGCGAACTATTGAAAGCTTGATATACATTAAAAGCACTTACACGTGCGACAGGCTTAAAAAGGGTAGGTGGTTCCCTGACTTCATGGGATAATTGACCATCAGTCCGTGCTTTGCCTTCGTGCTTATCGTCAACAATCTCCATAGACGTAACATCTCTTACTTCTGAAGATTTCAAAGAATTAACATCTCCACATGAAAGAGTTTCTTCTGATGATGCTTTGGCTTTCTCCAAGCTAATATCTTCCATCATGTTACCAGATTCTAACTTAATCTTATCATGTTCAACTCCCCGACGCCTCAACGTAGAATTCCAGTGGTTCTTAATCGCATTATCTGTTCTTCCTGGTAGAAGCCTGGCGATGGCTGCCCATTTGTTTCCATGGACTGCATGAGCAGAAACAATGATCCGGTCCTCCTCATCTGGGGAAAAAAACAATTTGTTTAGCCTATATATATTCAGGAAAGTTGCATAATAAGATTTTATAGATGATTCAGAAGTTTCTAGGAAACTACAAACGATATAATTTGTAGAACATATAGCATCCTGAATTCATTATAGTATAATTATTGCTGGAAATTGTGATTAAACCTTGAAGATCATACCCCCTGAAGAATAAATGCCACATGGGACATAAATTATGCGACATAGATACAGTGATACAGCAATTCATAATATATTATTAAGCAATTTTGACAAAAGAGACTCTCACGCATATCCAGTAGAACGTAGAGATTCACATAATTATTAAATCATACAAAGCTGCAGTAGTTGAAAAAAATTTAACTCTTAAAATATTAGAAACATCAAAAGCACATAAAGCTAAATGACACACAAAAACAAACTAACACCAAATTTACTAATACTCTTCTGTACAAGCGTATCACAAACTTATGCTGAAGGTGCCCATAAACCAGACATATCAAGGAAGAAGAAGATGGAACGTTTATATTCATTATTTTTTACTTTTGACAAACTAAACAGGGAGTTAGTGACTTAGTTGTAAATGGGTACCCTTTGTTAAGAAGGAAAACCCCTTGGAAGGAAGATTCTCTTCTTTTGTCTGTGAATCAGTAAACCATTGCATAAGTTCTCTCTCTTTCTCTCTTCTTAAACCCTCAGCTGCCGTTCTATTTCTAAAAATTAAGAATTTTATCTTGGATATGAGAACTTGCAAGCACATGTATCATCTTGACAGGGGTGAATTGTTTACTAAATTGACTGAGGGAAAACCTCAGCATGATTGATTGTATATACATGATTAACAATCACTAATAAGTAAACCAAGAAAATAAGAGTTTCTTTGGAAGTTGGAAGGGAAGGGAGGGGAGAGGTTTGAAGGGAACGAAGGAGGAAAAGGAATAGGAGATAGTTTCCCAGCTGGCAAGGGGGATAATTCCCCTAAATTTCCAAAATTTGTGGGAAGCAATTCGATAGGCAGGACTGCCCATGTAGAGAAATTCTTGGATGTGCAATACACGAAGTTGAACACAAAGGTGTAACTTGAGTTTGTGAGCACGGAGGGGTAAGTGGTGTGCTGGTTCCAGTTTTTGAATTAAAAGAGACTAGACTCCAGAAAGTTTGACAGTGACTATGGTTTGGGGAAGGAGTATGGGCAGTGTGGCTAAAAGATTGGCCAATTCGTACAAGATTCTATAATATTGATGGCATAGGCATCGAAGATCCAGAGTAATAACTCCTGGGATATTTTTTAGGTGAATTGATAAGTAAAATGACGATTTTATATCAATTGGTATTGATCAGCACTGTTTCTGCTATAACATCTATCTGCTCATTATATTTCTGGTCTAGTTCTATCACTAGGCAGCTAAAATACAAGGAATATGTAAGGCAAAGGGAACAAGGTTGATGTTTTTAGTGTGGCCAGCCACTTGGTTTTCTGTTTTAGCAGAATATGAACAAGAGGACCGAAGAAAAGAAGATTGCTAAAATTCTTGGATGTACATGAATTCATTTAAATTGTTGATGGGATATCGTTTTAACTAGCTCACCACATAAGAGGAATGTACACTCAATGAATACATCAAATAATCTCACATTTCAGTCTAAGAATCAAGGTTGAAAAAGAAAGATGATTATTAAAACAAAATTAAGGATTAACATGACAAACAAATAATGACCAGGGTCAAAAGATATTTTTTCTCCCCATTATTACAAACACGATTCCTGATATAAAAAATATACACCACAAAAGTTGACTAGATGCAAAACCAACTTGGCAGCAGAACAAGAGACACAATATCCATACAGGGCAGTTCAAGCAATGACCGATTATGACGGCCAGCCAAAAATCCACCATATTAACATGGCGTTGCAGCCAATGACGGAAACATGGCAGATATCATAGGTGTTGCAGCTTATGGCAGCTGGCACAAAATCTACTACGCTATAACACCATGGCTGAAATTTGCCAAAACTGATACAAGGTATGAAGTTCACATGGAAGCTCGCATGATGAGGAACTAGAACACCAGGTTCATTATTTTTTTCAATGTTAGAATGAGCTTGTCGGTTAAAATTTTGCTCATCTTAGGCACACTGTCAGGCACAATTGTCAAAAGTGAGAAATAAATCCTCCAACCATGATAGGCCATTCAGAGTCTTTGAAACACAGAAAAACAGGACGTAAACCTATTCACAGTTACGGATCTCTAGTTATGAGTATGCAATCCTCCTGTTAAACAACAACTTTCACACCCTACTTTGTCGGAGTGATTCAAGTTCAAGATTCGAGACCCCTTGTCAAATATCAATCACACAACTACAGCAGGAATTGCAGATATCAGTCAAAAAGTAATAGCTATAATAACTACTACCATCCCAAATAACATTATTTGTGTGACTACAAAATGGAAATCGATAAAGTAACAGCTAGATGAAAGGTATGACTCATGATCTATCAAAGAACAATAAAAAGTGCACAGCAATCCAAGCATTCTAGAAATTAGAAAAGAACTCTATTTAGACGGTACAAGAACAGTGATGAACTGCTCTAAAAAAGTGATGAACAGTGACGAACTGCAACAGCAATTCAAAAACCATGCATTACCATAGCATACCCTCCAATAAGCAAGATTTAAAAATAAAAATAAAAAGGTACACAACTGCTCTCTAGACCACACCATTAAGATTTGTTTCTGTCACTACAACTTCAAACTCTACAGCACCAACACTATTGATAGAAGGTGCGTCCTTGTATCCAAAATGTGTCGATATCGGACCCAGACACAATACTGACACATTGATTACATTCAATTAATTCATTTTCTCAAATTATTATCGGTGTCAATTTCATGTCAATATCCGTGCTACACATACATCAATTGAAACTATGTCAACTGCATTTGACCACAATTTTCACACCAAGTAAACGATCACAGCCACTCTAAACATTTGTCCAATAACTTAAAAGGTTTTAGCACTTATTCTTTTTAATAAAACAAAGAAACCCTAAAACTTCAATACACAAAATCCATTCACAATTGAAAAATTTCAAACCACAATGTACACAAACAATCTAATTCCATTGCTTCATATTAATCCCAATGCGTTTAACCTCGACTTAGCTATTTAATTAAATAAAGTAAAATTGAAACAAAAACACAATCAAATTCAAATTGAAAAGAAACAACATCAACTAGTAAACATTACGTACCAGTAAAGGGTTTCCGCTTAACAGCAGGATCAAGTTGATTACACCACCGGAGCCGACACGACTTACCGGATCTTCCGGCTATCCCACGAGCAATAAGACTCCAGTTTCTTGCACCGAATTGACTTACAAGACGGCTGAGAATGGCGTCTTCTTCAGGTGACCAAGGACCTTTCACTCTGTCTCTACCGTTACCGTTACTGTTACCACTTTCCGTTAATGCAATTAAACCTTCGTCGCCGCTACCGTCGGGGTCTGCCGTTACGGTAGGTTTTTCAGGTTCCATCTGTTAGAAGGCGGTTATTAAGTAAGTTGATGAAGTGAGTGAGAAAGTTGTGAAAGGGACGGATAAATAAAATGAGTTTATTCGCGCAAATGTTTCGGCGGTTCAAGAAATGGGGTTCGGAATATGTTTAGGCAGGTGTCATCGCTTCAATTTAAAATTACAATTCCATCCTTTTTTCGAAAAGAAAAAAAAAAGGAATTATAGAGAGATAGACGCGTATAAATGTTCATCTGTTATAGATTTAATTTAATTTTAAGAACAAACAATCATTTTGATATTTTATAATTTAAAGATTTCTAAAAAAAAATTGAGAAATTATTTTTTGTTTTTTTTGGTAAAAATTTATTATAAATATATGTTTTTTAAGAAGTTAATAAAAATAGCTCTTTGTTTTAAGTAGTTTTTAGATTTTTATTATTTTTAAAAAAATTGTAATAAATAGATGCAAATTTGTCAATAATGGTTTATTTAAAAAATATTATTTTATAAAAATAATGTAACAAACGCACCCTAAATTATTGGTGTAGTAATATTTTCTACTTCAAATATACTTAAACACCCTAAATTATCCGTGTAGTAATATCTTCTCCTTTAAAGAATGTTTGAGCTTCCTTCAAATCTCATTTCTTGGTTTTTAATAAAACCACAGTTTTGTTGATCAAGATTTTCTTTGATATTGGATCGTATATTCTATAGGATTTGAATGTTTCACTAACACCATGTAGCACACATTTAATACTTCTATTGTCTAGCTTCTCCCTTTGTTGTCCTGGAATATGCACATAAGCAATACAACCAAAGACTCTAAAGAAATGAATTGTTGGTTTAGTTGCATTTCACACTTCTTTAGGTGTTGCATCTTTAACTGACATAGTTGGACTCCTATTTTGAACAAACACTGACCATTTCACTACTTCTAGCCAAAATTCCTTAGGAGCATTCTTTTTAGATAACATACACCTCACCATATTCATTATGGTTCTATTCTTCTTCTATGCTACTCCATTTTGTTGAAGAGTATATGCAGCAATAAGTTTCCTCTTTATACCATCATCACTTCAAAATTCATCGCATTCACTTGAGGTAAATTCATCTTCTTTATTAGTTCTTAAACAACTAAGTACATTCACTGACTCAGTTTCAGTAGTTACTTTAAACTTCTTAAAAGTTTCAAATGCAACAAGTTTTTCAATAAGAAAGAGCACCAAAGTTTTTCTACTTAAAACTTCTATAAAGGTGATGAAATACCTTTTGTTGTTGTTTGATTCAGGCTTGAAGGGTCCACAAATGTCTGCATGGAATAATTGAAGCCTTTGACTTGCTTTCCCTGAGGATCCCTTTGAAAATTGTTATCTATGTTGCTTGCCACTCATGCAATCACTCCAAATTCTTGACCTATGACTCAAATCAAGAAGTCTTTTCACCATACCCTTTTGAGTGGCTATACAAACACTGCCATAAGAAAACATTTTCTTCACTTAAAGCTTTGAAACATAATGGAATTACCACTATAGGCATGATGGCAAACATCCTATTAGAATAATTTTTTATTCCAGGATTCATCCTCTAAAAACCTTGCATTTATCATATTGGAAGATAATAGTCAATTCCTTTTCTTGCAATTACCATATATTGAGAAGTTTGTTATTTAATTCTAGAATGTAATAGACACTAGTGATGACTTGTGCAAGATCTCCAAACTCCCATTCGACACCCCCTCTTCCCATAGCCATCGTTCTTGAGTTATCACCCAATTTTATTAACATGCTAAACTTCTCATATAAATTAAAGAACCACATATGATTACTACAATGTGATTCCAAGAACCATACCGTATATATTCATCTTGAGGATAGCCAACAACATTTTTTCTTCATTAGACTCTCTACATAATTCGCTTTTTCTTCCAAGCTAGGACATTCATTATGAAAGCGCACTAATTTATGACAAGTAAAACATTCAACCTACTCCTTATTGAATGTTTGTCTTCCTCTACTATGACATTCTCTTCCTTTTGTTCGACATCTGCCTCGACCACCATATCTTCCTACATGTGTGACCTTCAAAGCATGTTCCTCCTTTTTGTGCCCATTTCATTCTTTGTTCGCGCATGATCAAGCTACTTTGAAGTTCATCGATCGAGAGAGTTGTAACATCATTTGACTCTTTTCAACAACTGTTACTTGGGTGACTTTCTCATCATGCATCTTCACATGAATGACTACAAAAAGTGTTCTTGCAAAATACTCATCAATCATCTCACCATATTTCATCATAAGAAATTCAAATTATCATCGCATTGTCTATAACTGAACTCTGTTGACATTGGAAGATCATTGGTACTTTTGTTTCATGGAATTCTAGATGTCCTTTGAGTTGTCATTCATGGGAATCGTTTCTCGAATGTTCCTCTCAATTGATTGAAACAAACAGTTATAATTGGCTTTGATATATTTCATTTTTCTATCTTCCTCCATTTGATATGTCCCAGCACCACATTAGCTGGAGGATTGAAAACACCAATTTCAATCAAATTGTAGTACTCCTTTTGTATGAGAAGGTTCTCCACCAACATGGAGCAATGATCATAGTGTCCATCAAATTTTGGTATCTCCGGTTGTTGGAAATTGCTCATTTCTAAACAGTGAA
The DNA here is from genome assembly GCA_037974295.1 of Cicer cuneatum. Taxonomy (NCBI): domain Eukaryota; kingdom Viridiplantae; phylum Streptophyta; class Magnoliopsida; order Fabales; family Fabaceae; genus Cicer; species Cicer cuneatum. The sequence continues at coordinate 35,425,457 of JBBPBO010000005.1, read as the reverse complement.
AAAACTGCAGTTTCGGATCAAGCCCCAAACAGCTTTGATACCAATTGCTAGGATTCAAATTTGGAAGAAAACCATCTAACCACTTTTCTTGCATGATGAATCTCGTATACAAGATGATACAATCAATTATTGAGTATTGACTAACTTAACAAAAGAAAAACTAAATAACTAACTATACGAAATAAGCTTTAAAAATAGGGTGTAATACATAATCCAACAAACCCAAACAAATTGTAGGCCCAACACATCATTGGTTGTGATTGACTCATGCATCATTACGTTGTGAGCCATTATTGCAGCATGGGAAGGTTATTAAAGGAAAAAAAATGTGAAAGTAAAATGTATTATTTGGTTGTTGGTGGTATATTTGTTGATATTGCGAAAAAAATAATTTTTAGTGGGGTTTATAGCCAACTACAACACTACTATAGCTCATATTTATTATGAGGTATTTTGGAGGTGGTTTATATATAGAAAAGGGAGAAAATTAGGAGATAATTATTTAGACGAGAATCATTAGAGATGGGAATCTGACTTTCTTATTTTTAAAGCCTATTTTTTTAAATAAGCCAGGTTCAAGGCCTATTAGGCCTGACATGCCGGCCTATATATATATATATATATATATATATATATATATATATATATATATATATATATATATTATTTATTAATGTTATTTTTTATTATTATTTATTAATATTATAGTTTCCTATTTTAAAGTATATGTATATATATATCTTATTATTTATTAATGTTATTTATTAATATTATTGTTTCCTATTTTAAAGTCTATCAATTAGGCTATTTTAATATTATTTTATTATATTAGATTTGATTATAATTTTATTAGTTTTCCTTATATAAAACTTTCTAATTTAGTCTATTTACAAAAAATGTAAAATATAACATTTAAATATTTTAATGTGAATAAGGCTTTTAAATAGGCTTTCAGGGCAGACCAGATTTTTAAAAAAGTCAGGTCAGGCCGAAAAAAAGCCTATGATAGGCCGTAAGCTAGGCTTAAACCTAAAAAATTAATCGTAGGCCAGGCTCAGGTCTTTCAAAGCCTGACCTGGCCTATTCCCACCCCTAAGAATCATTGTCAAACTTTGTATCTTCAAAGCCTTTTTCTAGTGTTCTTTGTTGTAACGCCATGATGTATCATTTGTACTCTCTCGTAATAAAGTTTTGTATAACTATAAATAAATCTTTACTAATAAAAAGAGACATATGGTAAGGAAAATCTCATGGTCGTACATATATGATCGTAGATCCAATATCATTATTGAAATTTAAAGGAATAATTAATTCACTCAAATATCAAATAATTAATGGCAGAAGAATGGTCATAGAAAGAACTTTGACGAAAAAAGGTTTAATTATAAAGATAATATGATAGGATGGCATGCTTTATACAAAAATTATTAAGAGGAGCTTTTATCTTGCCATACTTCTGAGCTGTGAAATTCATTTATAAGCAAGTCAACAATCCAAATATATGATATAAAATGTTTGTTCTATATTTTATATACATATATTATCCTTATTTATAATCATGCATCGCATTTTAAGAAAATAAAAATAATCATTAATGAAAATCAGAAAGTTTCGACATAAAATGCATACAATACAATACAAGAGGAAGTTTAGAGTTGTGATGAGAATAAAAGCTTTGAGTCTGACAGGTTCAAATCCAACTTCATTAGAAATTGTTCAGATAATATCACGATGATGTAATTTAATTTGGGAAGGGAATTTCATGGTAAAGCTTATTTTCCTAAGGCAATTTCAGCTTCAGTAATTGCTTTAATTCAAAAGAAGTAGTATCCTGAGTCTTTGATTGATTATCATCATATATTGCTTATTGGGAGCTTGTACAAGATCTTGTCAAAGCTCTTGGCAGCACATCTAAATAAGGTGTTGAAGGATTTATTTTCTAAACCCAAATAAATTATTTTTGTTTTGCACATTCGTTAAGCTCTTTATGGTGCTTTGGTGTTGAACGAACTAGTTGACTTTGTGAAGAAGAAAAAGGATAATTGTCTCATATTGGAAGTAGACTTTTAGAAATCTTATGATTCAGTAAGTTGAAGTTACTTAGACTATATGCTAGGGTGTATAAGCTTTAACAAAGTTTGGAGGAGATGGATGAAAGAATGCACTTTGTTTCCCTCATTTTATGTCTTGGTTAATGGGTGCCCCACAACAGACTTTGAGGCAAAAAGAGGATTGCTAATGGTGATCTATTGACGGTTTTGCAGGTTTGATAAATAATTTTGTAGAAAAAAGTTGGTGAAAGGAATATTTCACTGATTAAAATCTTAGTTTCCAATAATTCAATTTTAACCCGTAGAGGTTCTCTTGCTAACTTGTGGATTATCAAAGTTGTACTTATAAGCTTTGAGCCAATATTTAGGTTGCTTGTCAACTACCTTAAAAAGCATCCTCACTGACTTGAATCTAGATGTTGTTTTTTGCAATCAGACTCATCTTTTATGTTTTGTAAGTACGGCTTAATACCATTCGAATTCCTAGGAATTCCTATTATGGCCAATCAAAGGTTAAATGCTATGTGGCAGCCAAGCATAAACAAGGTCAAACGTCAGTTGGAGGTGTGGAAGGGGCATCATTTGTCCATTGGGGGAAGAATCACATTGATAAACTCGGTTATTACAAATTTGCCACTATACATGTTTTCATTTTGCAGATATGGCTCAATGCCATTCAAATTCCTAGGAATTCCTATTGGGGCCCATCATAGGTTAAATGCTAGGTGGTACCCAATCATAGACAAGGTCAAAAGTCATACAGAGGTGTGGAGGGGACATCATTTGCTCGTTGGGGAAGAATGACATTGACAAACTCAATCATTACAAGTTTGCCACTATACATGTTTTCATTATTCTACATGTATAGGGCTCAATACCATTCAAATTCCTAGGAATTCCTATGGGGTTAAATGTGAAGGTGCCGGAAAACACATAAAGAGGTGTTTGAATTGTGTTTTGCCATTTCTAAAAGATACTTGATTGCTTTATATAAAACTATTCTTTATCAAAACATTTAATTTACTCTTATAAAACAAGTTTAGTTAGAATAAGGTTGAATCATAAAGAACTAAGATGAGAGAAATATAAAGAGATAAAGGAAACACATAAATTTTTATACTAGTTTGCAGCAGTTTGTTGCTACATCTAGTCCTTCTATTATAGAGAGATTTTTCCTCAGTACAGTTTATGACTTAATCCACTATTTCAATTAATAACATACAAATATTCTTTACTCTGCCTCTTTAAACTTTGAGTATTTTTCTCTAGCCTCTGTAGGTTGTCATCATCAGAACCCTTCTTCAACTTTCTAGCAGCATGTCGTTGAGGTTCATGAGTGTTGTTGTGCCTTTTCAAGTACCTCTTAGGGGTGAGAGAGTTGTTGTCACTATCATGTTGATTTACATTAATTCTAGTGTATGTCGGAATTGACACAAAGTTTGTTTCTAAGATTCTAACTCTCATTGAGAAGATGTGACCTATCAAGTCTTATATTAATACAAGTGTGTGAAAATGTAAGACCCTTAAATTTAAAATTAAATTCATATTTGATTTTAAGGGTATTTTGGGAATATCGGTGTAATATTCAATATATGTATATTTTGTGTAAATATATATATATATATAATTAATTGTTTTGGAGGTGGAATTAAAATTATTGGATAATGGATGAATTAATTTAATTTTGAGTAATTAAATTATCGGACCGTTAATTAAGATATTCTCTGCTAATTTCGACGGAAACGGGTTAAGTGCTGGAGGATCAAATGATATTTTGATATAAGAATTGGTGAGGTGGCGTAGATATTTGTGAAAAAGGAAACAATTCCTCTCTCCTCTGCTGTGTCAGTTGCTTTATGTGGATATTTAAGTAAGAAGCTTTTCCTTCTTTCCTCTACGAGCCAGTTCTGCTTTATCTTCTTCTTCTTCTTCTAATTTTCTGAGTGTTGGTGAAGAAAAACAGTTTACTTAAAAGTCATCGTTCTGGAAAATCTGAGTGTCGAATCAGAAAGTTTCGAGTACGAAAGTCATTCCTCTGATCGTTACGGAGCTAAAGAACTAATTTTCGTAGCGGCGAACGCGAACGGGAGTATCGTCGGCTTTTGTCGCAGAAGCGTACGAGCTAAGGGAACGTAACTAAGGTAAGGGCACCTTCCAACTTTCTAGATTGCATTTAGGGCTGTAAATGCATGTGTGATGAATGATATTTGGTTTATGATTGTGAAAAACATTGTATTATGTTTTGAAAATCATTCTGTGAGCGTTGAATGATGATTCTGGTTCTGATTTTGTTTTGTTAAAAATCAGTGAGGTTATTCTGGTTTGAGTAAATCTGTGTTTTGCTGTGTTTTGTTAAACAATCTGGTGTTGATGATTGTTTCAAATGAAAAGGGATTTAAAATGGTGGAAGTATTTTTATGAAAAATCTGTTGTTGGTATTTGATGAAAAATGTTCTGAGTTGAGGTTTTAAAAGAGGGGAATTATGATTCTGGTGTTGGGTTGGATTTTCAAAAGAAAAGGTTTTGAAAATGTGTTGAAGTTTTAGGAAAATTCACTGATTTCGAAGGTATATTCGAATACGGCATTGAGTGTATTCGAATACAACCTGCAAAGCTTCTGTTTTCCCTAAGTTTTCGAACTTGTATTCGACTACGAGCCCCTGTAGTCGAATACAGATTTTCCAATTTTGCTACTGACTTAGCATCTGTATTCCACTACGACCCTCTGTAGCCGAATACAGATTTGCAATTTTTGCTTCTGTTTTAACCATTGTATTCGACTACAACCCTCTGTAGCCGAATACAGATTTGCAACTTTTGCCACTGACTTCGCATCTGTATTCGACTACGAAGGCCTCGTATTCGAATACAGAATGCTGATTTTTCACTGTTTTAGCTTCTGTATTCGAATACAAGGTAGCTGTAGTCGAATACAGATTCGTATTTTTCAGAAATTCAAGTTTTTAACATTGTTTTATAAACCTTAAGTTTTGGGGTACCTTGGGAAGGTTTGTGGTGATTAAAAATGGAAATTTGGTGATAGTTTGAAGTGGTGATGATGAAGTTTTTGAGAATTTACTGAAGTTGTAGAAATTCTGATTTTTGTATTGTGACAGCCTCTGTATTCGAATACTAGGAGTCTGTATTCGAATACAGGATGTTGATTCTGCCTTGTTTGGCTTCTGTATTCGAATACAATGAAGCTGTATTCGAATACAGATTCGTATTTTTTGCCAGAAACCTCAGTTTTAATCACAGTTTTGAATCTTAACAGTTGGGGAAAAACCTTTGTTAATAAAGAGTGGAACTTTGAGGTAATGCAAAGTGTAATGCTTGCTTGAATGGTTAATCTTTGAATGTGTTGAGATGTTTTGAAAAATGAGGAAAATGCATGAATTTTACTAAGGTTGCATACTGTTTTCAATGAAGTGAAACAATGCATATTCATGCATGGCATAGTCAGGTGGTACCCGCGATGGGCCACAGAGTAATGCGCATCCACGTGCTGATCTGTAGTGATTGCACGAGTGCTGATCTGTAGTGATTGCACTAGGTACTAATCTGTGATTGTACCTTGGTATATAAGTGTTGGTCAGATAAACGACTGCACTGGTACTGGACTGTAGTGTCTGTATCCTGAAATGCGCAGCCACGTGCTGATCTGTAGTGATTGCACGAGTGCTGATCTGTAGTGATTGCACTAGGTACTGATCTGTAGTGATTGTACCTTGGTTTATGTCAAACGTGCTGGTCTGTAGTGACTGCACGAGTGCTGGTCTATATGCGACTGCACTGGTGCTGATCTGTATGCGATTGCACCCTGGTCATGAGGGCCGTTAAATTGTGCTGGTCTGTAAGCGACTGCACCTTGGTGATTCCAACAATTTATGAACATGAGCATATACATATTGCATCGGAGTGTTTGACCGGAGGGTCACGTTTGATTTTATGTTGATGGTGGAAAATTGTTGTGTGAGTAAGTATTTTTTTGAAAATCTGTAATTTCGGATGAATTGATGTTTGTGCTTACATCATGATTTTTATACTTACTTGGTTGCAGTTTTGTAAAGTACAAATGACATGTATTTCAAAATTTAGCATCCTTATTTATCATCATGTACTATGAATATGTTTGATATTCTTGATATAACTGCTATGTGGTAATTGTTATTTTCGGTCGGTGACCCTTTACAATTATTGTGGAAATTGGGCGTTGCCCTCAGGTGAGATTCAGAACCGTACCCCTGATGGTCATACTAACGACAGGGAACGTCGTTAGTTTCCCTTGATCTTTACTTGTGGGCTATGCAAAGAGATGAGCAGCTGGGTGAAGAAAAGACTTGTGAATATTGTAATGCTACTGTAGCTTAGGGTATGATTAGAGTAGACTTATGTATAGGGTTTTGAACTCAATGGTTGTAAATATTCATTTTGGGAATTATTGTAAAACTCTTCCGCACTCTGATAAATATTTTGATGTATCTTTATTTTAGTATATTATAAAGATCAAATTCCCATAAATATCTCATTCGATACAATTGTGATGTTGCTGTTTTAAAATTCCTTACTATTTTTAATTACGAAGTCGAATGATATTTAATTTGAATTGATTTTAATTTCCTTGGAACGCAATTCTGAAAACTCTTTTATTTATGTATTCGTTTTAAAAAAAATACACTCGCGCTGTGTTTTAAACTCGGGGTGTTACAGAAAACACACTGACTGATTTACATCAATTCTAATAACTCTCTATTGAGAGGATTTTTCATTTATACTTTTCTTTTGATGTGTTATTGGTTTTTCAGAATTTCTTTTTAACACATTGTCTTTTTCACTCTCTCTCTCTCATACTCGATTGATTGAATGTGTTCTTTATAAATAAAGTGAAGAAGTGTTCGTTGAGAATATTACCGTTGGAGATCTTCAAATCACCATTTAAGACAGATCAGTCTTTATTTGTTTGTTTTTGTTATCATCAAAACATCAACTAGAGGATTGTAGCTAAAACTGTTGGAACCAAGTTGGTTATTTCAAGTAAAGTTTTGATGTTAACAAAAGTATTTTATGTAAATCGAATTTTGACTTAGAAGAAAAAATCAGAGGCTGTGCAAAATCATAGGATACACCAGAGGATCATGTCACCAGAAGATAAAAAATGCCACCAGAAGTTTCGGCCAGAGGATACATCCAGAGGAAACATCCAAATGATACCAGAGGATGCATCTAGAGGATACTAGAGGATGTCACCAGATGGTACCAGAGGATACCTCTAGAGAATACCAGAGGATGTCATCAAAGGCAAACATAAGAGGATAGCATCAATCAGAGGATATCATCAAAGGGTAGGAAAAATAACATCATTAAAGGATATCTTTCTTGGCCCAGATCAGAAGGAAGCAGAGTCCAGAAGGAGACTTGGTCCAAACCAGAAGGAAGCTTGTCATAGAGAGAATTGGTCCAGACCAGAAGGAAACATAAGTCAAACTTGGTCCAGACCAGAAGATAGCTTGGTCCAGAAATAAGACTTAGTCCAAACTTGGTCCAGATCAGAAGATAAATAATCCAGATTAGAAGATCAATGGTCCAGATCAGAAAATCAATGGTCCATATTAGAAGATCAACGGTCCAGATCAGAAGATCAACAGTCTAGATTAGAAGATCACATAATGGTACATATCAGATCACATGGTCCAGAATTGATTGAAATCAGAAGATCACATAATGGTACAGATCAGATCACATGGTCCATAATTGGTCGAAATCAGAAGATCACAGAATGGTACAAATCAGATCACATGGTCCAGAGTTGGTCGAGATCAGAAGATCATACGGTCCAGAATTTAAATCATGATGCAAATCAATGAAGACTTGATTAAAATTCGAAGAAGACTTGATTGAATTTTGATAGAAATTTGATCAAAGTATTAAGGGGATTTGATTTAAAAATTCATTGAAGACTTGAAGGAAATTCGAATGCAATCTGAAGCTAAAAAAGATACGGTTTGAAATTAAGAGAAACAAGATTGGTCAACAGAATTTTCAAGTGCAATCTGAAGTTAAAGAGATACGTTTTTAAATTAAATGAAACAGGATTGGCCAACAGAATTTTCAAAGGAAATCTAAGCAAGATTTATCTCGAATTAAAGCTTGGACAAAGCCCAAATTTCAGCTACAAAAGAAGGCTCCAGGCAGCAGTAATATGCATCGAAAATACAAGAACTCAAACTTCATATTCAACATAATCCGAGAGTTCAAAAGAGAGAAATACTTGAGTGCAAAAGCAATATTTTCTAAGTGTTTCCGAGAGAGAAATTCAGTGCAACAATCAACTTTCCAGAAGCAACTTTGCAGAGTTCCAAACCCTTGTAATCTAACCCGATAGTGGTGTAGATCCCTTCTTCAATCTGGGGTTGTCAGATTGGTAGGAGAAAGACTTGACTTGTAGAGTCAAGGTGCTGTTATCGTTCCTCAAAAGTCTGGGGTTGTCAGACTATTTGGGAAGACTGACTTGGAGGGTCAAGTATTGTAATTCAAAGGTTTTGAATTAGTGGATTAAAGCATTCGAAGTGAAGGGACTGGATGTAGCCAAGTTAATGGTGAACCATGATAAATTGTTGTGTTCTTATGTTGTTATTATCCGCTGCTAAGTCTGATTACTTATTCATCAAATAATTCGTATCAACATCCAACAAAACAGCAAAAGAATTCAAGTTTGGCAAACACAATTCAACCCCCCTTCTCGTGTTTGCACCTTCAAAAACTAGTTTTGCAATAACAAAATGCTACGTGGCAGCCAATCATAGACAAGGTCAAACGTCATTTGGAGGTGTGGAAGAGGCATCATTTGTCTAAGAATTGTAGAACGAGACACACAAGAAGGAGGGGTTGAAATTGTGTTTTATTTTAAAAAGGTTTTAACAGAAAATAATGAAAACAAATATCAAATAAAAAATAGAACGACGCAATCGATTTATTCTGATTCACCATCAACATTGTAGCTACGTCAAGTCTTTTCAACCTGAAGTATTTAATCCACTAATTAACCAACTGAATTACACTTCCACTAAACACATATTAGTCAAGCTTACTGTGTTAAAGTCTTCTGAACCTTATAGCTTAGTACAATCAAGCTATTGAGGGATGCAGTGACTACTAAGCTAGGTTACAAAAGAACAGGTTTAAGGGTTTTTTTGAATAACTCTCACAATAGGGTGCTTACAACGATGTACTCTCATAACATATTTCAACGCACTTAGACAAGACAAAAGATAAAGAGCAAGAGTGCATAGACGACTGTATAGGCTTATTGCGGTATGTTGTTGCTTATACTTTTCAATAAAAGTTGCACGTCCTTTTAGAGAGCATTAGGGTTTCTCGTCATTGTTCTAATTGCAAGAAATCATGTATCATGAAGTTTCGTATCAAATCTTATGAGATTGATTCGCCAGTAAATCTTTCAATAATATCCTTGAAATTGATTTTGCGAATTTTGATATGGAGACAAAAAAAACATATGATATTATGATTAGAGTATGTCGCATAGACCTTCAAACAAATACTGACTCAGGGTGTTGAGCAGATGATGCACAAGAACTTTGTCTTCTTCATAGAATTGACTTTTTAGAGTGTGGACTTATCAAAGCATTGACTTTTAAAGATAATCAGACGAGCAGATGTTTGGCACGATTTTTCAAAGGCAGACGATCACTTGCTTATCACACTTAGCAGATGCAGAATAGTCGGGTGCTTGTTGTAGTCGTCAAAGCCAAACTAATCAGAGCATTGCTTGCAATATCATAATCACCAAAGACATGTTTCAGAGCGTGTTCACTAGACTTAGAGTACAAAAATCAAAGTGAAGTCTTGGTGTTCCTTTAACTTAGATCAAACCTCAAAGGATGCAACATGAACTCATATAAAATAACTTAGTTCAAAAATTGCACATTAAAACAGAACATTAGTGCTTTACATTGTTCCCACAGAATAGAACATTAGTCCTTTACATTGTTCCCACAAAATAATGTTGTTATCATCAAAACAAGTAAAGGTCATAATTCTTTAAACCAACTTGATTCTAACAATAATGACATTGATAAACTCAGTTATTACAATTTTTCCACTATGCATGTTTTCATTCTATAAGGCACCTAAGAAGGTGTTAAATTCAATTCACCAATTGCAAATAAATTTTTGTTGGGCAGTCTAAATGACCAAAGGAAAATTAACTACGTTTATTTGGAGAAGGTGTGTCTACCTAAGAATTTGGTTGGACTTGGCATTAAGTGTTGGAACGATTTTAATATAGCATTCCTTACGAGTTGGAAGTGGAGAGCTCTATTGCAACATGACGCGGTTTGGTATGAATTTATGTCTTATAAATATGGTAATTTGAATAAAGATCTGTTAGAATATGATAGTGGCATTAGTGATAATAAAATTAAATGTGCATGGTAGAAGTGAAATAGAACTAATAGTCTAAAGGAAAGAGGTTCAAATTGTGACCTTTTTAAAATTAGTTACTCTACACTTTGTCGTAGCTTAAATTTCGAGTGTTTCTAAAATTCAATGGAGTCACTACCAAAGTTTATTTAAACCGAGTGTTTCTAAGATTAATAACTGCCCCAGTTTTAACCGCTTGATTTTTTTTATCCCTAACTTTTGCATGGACCGCTCTTCTAAGTTTTCAATCTATCAAGATGCTCTAATTTTTTCTTAGGTTGCCTTTTCAAGTTTTCAACCTAGTGAGTCCATTTTTATTTTTTTTTAAGCATAATATTTTTTGACTGCATCTGAATTTACTGGAAGTGGAAACTTCTCTCCATCCATTTCTATGAGTATTAGAGCTCCACCAGAGAAAGCTTTTTTCACAACATATGGTTCTTCGTAGTTTGGGGTCTATTTTCCATGAGAATCTTTTTTTATAGGCAATATTTCTTTAACACTAAGTTTCCTTCCTAAAACTCTCGCAAACAGACTTTTTTCTCGTAGGCTTTTTTAAGTATTTTTTTATACAACTGACCATGCCACAAAGCTATCATTCTTTTTTCTTCTATGAGGTTCAATTGGTCAAATCATGATTGAACCCACTCTGCATCTTCTAGTTTTGTTTCCATCAAGACTCTGATCGAGGGTATTTCAACTTCAATGCGAAGTACCACTTCACATACACCAATGAGAAAGGAGTTGCCTCTTTAGAGGTGCGAACAAATGTTCTATAGCCATGTAACGCAAAGGGAAGCATTTTATGCCAATCCTTATATGTTTCTACCATCTTTTGTATGATTTTCTTGATATTCTTATTTGCCACTTGGACAACCCCATTCATTTTCGGACAATAAGGCCAAGAATTATGGTGCTGAATTTTGAAACTATCACACAACTCCTTCATCATTTTGTTCTTCAGATTGGTTTCGCTATACGTGATAATCTTCTTTGGCAACCCATATCGACAAATCAATTCTCTCTTGATGAATCTGACCACCACGCTCCTCGCCACGTTGGCATAAGAAGCAGCTTCAACCCATTTTGTGAAATAATCAATAGCTACTAGGATAAACCGGTCCCCATTTGAAGCCTTAGGTTCGATGAGCCCAATAACATCCATCCCCCACATTGAAAATGGCCATGGTGATGTTAAGACATTCCAAGAGGTTGGCGGTACATGTACTTTATCAGCATAGATTTGACATTTATGACATTTTTTACATAACTAAAACAATCAGATTCCATGGTCAACCAATAGTAGTCAAACCTTAAGATTTTTCTTGCCATTGCGTGCCCATTTGCATGAGTTCCAAAAGAACCTTCGTGAACCTTTTGAATGATTTTATCTGCTTCTGTTTTATCCACACATCTAAGGAGAACCATATCATGGTTTCTCTTATAAAGCACATCACCATTTAAGAAGAAGTTCATTGACAACCTTCTTAAAACCCTCTTGTCATTCTCTGAAATACCCAATGGATATTCCTTATTCTTAACAAAGGATTTGATATCATAAAACCATAGTTTGTCGTCATGCTTCTCTTCTATTGATAAGCAATATGCTGGCTTATCCTTTTGTTGGATTTTTATTACTGTCACATCCCGACCTGTGCTTATTTTGAACATTGATGACAATGTGGCCAGGGCATCGGCCAATTGGTTTCCTTCCCGAGGGATATGGTGAAAAGTGATCTTCTCAAAGTATTCTATCAATTCTTTGATATGGGTATGATATGGAATTAATTTGGAATCTTGAGTTTCCCATTCTCTTTTTGTCAGATGGATTTCGTTGATAGGGGCACCTTCCACTTTCTAGATTGCATTTAGGGCTGTAAATGCATGCTGTTGTGGCATTGATGATGTTTTCGTTGTTGTTTTGGAAGTAAAATTGTTTTGCATGTCGTTTTGAAATATGAAAATGCATGCTGTTGATGTTTGATGATCTGTGATGTTTGCTGTTTTGGCTGAATACATCAATGTTGTTTTGGTTGTGTGGGAATACTGGAAAATGCTTTGCATGTTGTTTTGGGAATGAATAAAATGCAAATGTTTGAAAATGGCTGTTCTGTTTTGTGGTTGACTTTCTATTTTGGTGATTTAAGAAAACTGTGAGGTTATTCTGGTGTTAGTGATTCTGTTTTCTGTTGTGCTTGATAAAAATCTGGAGTTGATGGTAATTTTCAAAAGAAAAGGATTTGAAAATGATTGGAGGTTTCTGGAAATCTGTTGTTGTTGTGTTGATGGTGATTTTCAAAAGAAAATGATTTTAAAATGAGTGGAGGTGTTTTCTGGAAAATCTGTGATTGATGAAAAATGTTCTAAGTTTGTGGTTTCAAAGAAATGGTGATTATGTTTGGTGTTATGTTGGTTTTTCAAAGAAAGAATTTGAAAACGTGTTGAAGTTTCTAGAAAATATCACTGCATTCGAAGGTGTATTGAATACAACATTGGTGTATTCGAATACATGCCTGCAAAGTTTCTGTTTTTATTCAAAGTTTTGAACTTGTATTCAAATACGACCCTCTGTATTCGACTACGACCCTGTCGTATTCGAATATAGGGTTGCAATTTTTGCCACTGACTTCGCATCTGTATTCGGCTACGACGGCCTCACGTACATAAAACGTGCTGGTCTGTGAGCGACTGCACGTGTGCTGGTCTGTGAGCGACTGCACGTGTGCTGGTCTTTGAGCGACTGCACTGGTGCTGGTCTGTGAGCGACTACATCTTGGTATACGTAAAACATGTTGGTCTGTGAGCGACTGCACGTGTGCTGGTCTGTGAGCGACTGCATTGGTGCTAATCCGTGAGAAATTGCACCATGGTCATGTTGGCCGTTAAAGCCTAACTTATATAAATCGTGCTGGTCCGTGAGAGACTGCACGTGTGCTGGTCTGTGAGCGACTGCACCTTGGTTATTCCAAGAAATTATGAACATTGGCATATACATATTGCATGGGGTGGTTGACTGTGAGTCATATTTTAATCTGAGTTGATGAGTGGGAATCGATGTGTGTAAATACCTTATGAGATTTGAATTTCTAATGAATTGTTGTGATTGTTGAATTGATATTTGTACTTGCAACATGATTTTTATATTATTTTGGTTGCTGCTTTGCAAAGGTACAAATGTCATGTATTTTCAAAAAAAAAATGAGCATCCTTATTTATCCTCATTGTTATATAATATGCCATGAGTGTATCTGTTTTATCATAAATAATTGCTTTATGGTAATTGTTAATTTCGGTCGGTGACCCTTTACTATTATTGTGGAAAATTGGGCTTTGCCCTCAGATGCCCCCAAACCCGTACCTCCGGTGGGTACCCAGACGACAGAAAAGTCGCTAGATTTCCTTGACCGTTATTTGCCTACTACTTGGGTATATGACCCCGTCTCAAGTAGGGCGACTTACACGGGGAGGATGGCGAGGACTTGCAAGACAAACGGGGTAGTGGATTACGTAGAGCACACTCATGCAAGGATTGACTTTCTGGTACCTTCCAAATTGATATTGGAAGAATACGGAGTTTTTGAGGATGCGGAGGATCCGACTGAAGGGGTTGAGACGGAGGCCACGGTGGGTGTGGTGACTCCTAACCCGGTAACTGGAGGGGCTGTGAGTGAACCCAAGGCGGGAGAGAAGAATAAAGCACAGACGCGAGCAGCAGTTGACATTCCGGGTCCATCTAGGACATCAGATGATTGTTTTGAGATTCCAGCACTGCCGAAGAGACCCAGATCGTGGATAGATCTGACGTCGGAGGAGACTGATCCTTCCCTGTATGAGGAGGAGGAGGACGTCACATCGAGGCGAGCTGCGGAGTCAGACGAGACTTGTATGGGATGAGGAGGGAATCCCTGCTACTGTAGCTTTAGTGCATGGTCAATTTAAACTTGCTGTATGGGGTTTTGAGTTCCGGCGGATGTAATTATTTATTTTGGGAATTATTGTATATCTTTTCCGCACTGTGATACTGTTTAGTGGGCCGCAGGCCGGGTGTTTTTTTTTGAGATCATATGACATCGACTGTTGGAATACATTAACTTTTATTATATTGACAGTATTAATTCCCAAAGTTTAATTACTTAGTTATATTTATGAAGTAATCATTTAATTACGTTTGTCATTTGAATTACGACGTAATATTTTATGAAATGACTTAATTTTAATTTTATTTTAATTCTTTTGAATTAATAATTTTGAAAATTCCTTTTATTTTTTCTAAAAATAAAAAAAATACACTCGCGCTGTGTTTTAAACTTGGGGTGTTATATGCAGCAACTTGAAAATTGGCTTGCATGTGGCAGTTAGATTTGATATGAATCTGGCAATGCAATTCAATCTCCCCAAAAAGCCACAGACTTCTTTTTTCGTGTGTAGAGTCGGCATTTCTTGTATTGCTCTTACTTTATCTGGGTCCACTTCTATCCCTTTTTGACTAACGATAAACCCAAGTAACTTGCCTGATCTCACACCAAAAGTGCATTTAGCGGGATTTAAACGGAGTCTGAACTTCCTTAGTTGCACAAATAGTTTTTGAAGGTTAACAACATAGTCTTCTTCGGTCCGGGACTTTGCAATCATATCATCCACACAAACCTCTATCTCCTTATGCATCATGTCATGAAACAATGTCACTATTGCTCTTTGATATGTTGCCCCAACATTATTCAATCCAAATGGCATCACTTTATTACAGAAAGTTCCCAATTGTGTGATGAATGTGGTTTTCTCGATATCTTCGAGAGCCGTCTTGATTTGATTGTATGAGAAACAATCCATGAAGGAAAAAAGAGAATATTGAGCAGTGTTATCTACTAGGACATCAATATGAGGCAAAGGAAAATCGTCTTTAGGACTAGCTTTATTTAAATCCCGATAATCAACGCACATTCGTACCTTTCCATCCTTTTTTGGAACTAAGACAATATTAGCCACCCATTGAGGATATTTTGCTACTGCTAAGAAACTAGCATCAAAATGTTTTTTGACTTCTTCTCTAATTTTAAGTGACATATCAGGCCTCATCCTCCTCAATTGTTGTTTAATTGGAGCACATTCAGGCTTGAGTGGTAGCTTGTGTTCAACTATGTTAGTATCTAGCCTAGTCATATCCTGATATGACCATGCAAAAACGTCCACATAGTCAAATAAAAGTTTAACCAAGGTTTCTTGTTCACTTCCTTTCATAGACATACCAATTTTAATTTCTTTCTTATCATATTCAGTCCCCAAATTGATCACTTCAACAAGTTCTTGAAAGGGTTGGATTATCTTAGCTTCTTGTTCCATTAACCTTTCTAGTTCTGGGGGAGACTCATAATTGTCTTCACAATCCTCATCAACGTGATTGATTGGGCGTTCAAAATAACAAGAAGGGGTTCTAGCGCTGCTATTTTCAACATATTCATTTTCGACTCTACATTGTTAAAATTAAGAAGAAAAAGGAAAAAAAAGAAAATATGAATAAAGGTTGCAACTTTAAGAAAAAAAGAAAAGAAAAATAAAAAGAAACGGTTGGAAATTCCAAAATGCATTTATCGATAATAAGTACGAAATTGAAATACATGCGCCCTAATTAATTATCCTTATAGCCTTGGGCATAGCAAAAGAAGTTGAAATACATAATTACTTTGAGCATGAATTAACAAACACGGGAAACTCGATGATCTTCTAATTGTTGAGGCTGGTATTGGAAGACAATGGTACACTAATTTGAGGGCATCATAACCAACATGCATTTCTTCCACCATAGTCACCTAGTCAGCATATATTATTCCGGCACTTTGAAAGGTTAGGGGAATGTCCCAAATAGGAATCTTCTGTGAGTTTGGTGTCTGGTTTTCCAGACGAGCCATCATGCTTTCCTTTTTTTCTTTCATTGCCTTCTCTTTATCAGCTTTGGTAGGTACATATCCCAACCCGTATCGATCATTCTTTTCTGGTATATCTAACAATTTCCCCAACTTAGCAAAAACTCCTCATTCCAACTTTGATTTGGTAGACTTCAATGATGTGGTAGACAAATTTGGTTCCTTTAAGCGAGATCCTTCACCGAAAAAGACAACATTGGCGATTTCTAATGCTTAAAAGGATGTTTCTATGGCTTCCTTTGTATCTTCAATGTAGCCCGTAGAAGATAGAAGGCTCACTATCATATCTTCTTCCCCATATATTATTACCAGCTTATTGTTCTCTATAAACTTTAGCTCTTGATGGAGAATGGATGTCACTGCTCCAACAACATGAATCCACAATTTTCCTAAAAGACAACTATACGCCGGTTTAATATCCATCACTTGGAAGGTTCTTCCAAAGTTATGGGGTCCAATTTGAACTTGTAGGTCAATCTTTCCAATAACTTGTCTACTGGATCCATCAAACGCTTTCACCACCATAGCACTAGGTTTCATACATGCTCCATCAACAAATAGTTTTGATAGTGTCGATTTCGGCATGACATTAAATGATGAACCATTATCAACTAGCACTCGTGCAAGAATATGATCATGACACCTAACAGAGATATGTAGTGCTTTATTATGCCTTGTCCTTTCAGCTAGTAATTCGCCATCGCTAAAACTCAAACAATTATTAGCAATGATATTATCGACAACTCCATCAAACTAGTCGACCGTGATATCGTGAGTAATATGGGCCTCGTTTAAAACTTTCATTAGTGCCCTTCTATTTGCTTTATAGTTTAATAACAAAGGAAGAACATATATCTAAGAAGGGGTTTGATTTAGCTGGTCCACCACTTTATATTCACTTTGCTTGATAAACTTCAAAAATTCGTTAGCTTCATCTTCAAGCACTGTCTTTTTGTTAGTCTATGGCCCTTTTATAGCACGATTCATGGCCCTCCTTTTTCCTAGGTTGTTCGGGGGCGTATACTCGACCACTCCGAGTCATCCCACCAATCCCTGAAATGTTGGTGACATCAGTTCCTTTAGGTTCACAGCTTCATCAATGATTGGCCAAATGGGATGTGACTTCATAATTCCATGGTACCGCCTTGGTATTTTCATAAAAAAAAGGGGTTGGTGCTTGGACAATTATTGGATTTGGCCCGTCTAGAGTTGCCTTAAGATTTTCTTTTCTATAGAGGATTTCCAATGGTCTTGGTAAAGATCTATTATTCTCCACGCACGGCTCTATGGTCAGCACATGACCATCTTTTGCACAACTTACCTGTATGAAATTCTTGTCCATTAATTCTTGAAGGAATTCCTTGAGATCTTCAAAAAAATTTATGGAACGTGAACCAGTTGGGTGAACACCACAAATACTAACCTCATTGTTAATTGTCTCAATCAAGTTTAACTTGCATAACTCAGCAAAAATCATTTTCATTGGGGTTTTCACATGTTTCATACTCTTAATTGCACACTGGTCTTCCTCATCTTCAATGACATTGATAGAGGAATTTTTGTGGCTTGGCAAGGGATTACTCCCCACATTAGGACTGTCTTCCTTAAAGGTAAGCCATTTTGTATTAATCAATTCTTGCACTTCAGATTTTAGTGCTTGGCAATCTTCGAAGAAATGTCCTACGACTCTTGCATCTCAAACAATTGTTTCTTTAAAAAATTGTTTCCATCTCTTTAAACTCCTTTTATATATTCCTCTCAGAGTTTGCTGATTTTGTCCACAATTGTTTCTACAGATAGGCCTCTTCAATAGTGTAAGACCCTTAATTTTTAATTAAAATTATGGAATTAATATTAAGTGTATTTTGGGGAAATTTGTAAAATATTTAATATATGTATGTTTTGAGTGAATATATATATATATATAAATATTTATTTTGGAAAATAAATTAACATTATTGGATGAAGAATAAATTAAGTTAATTACGAGTAATTAAATTAACGGACAGTTAATTAAGGGATTAGCGGCTAATTGCGACGACACTGGTTAAGTGCTGAGGATCAGACAAGTATCTGGTGAGGTGGCACCCACACAAGCCTATAAATAGGAGTGAGAAGGATGGTGAAATCAGAAAACCAATTCTCCTTCCTCACTGCCCATACTGCATGTAACAGTACCCCTTTCCCTCCCATTCTGTTCTGCTTCCAGTTCACGATTTCAAAAGAGAGGAGAGGGAGTTCCTCAAAAGTGCCATTAATTGGAAACCTAGGCACCAAACCACAAAACCCCCAGTACAAAAGTTGTTCCCCACATCATTACAGTGCTAGAGAACCCAGTTTCGTAGCAGCAAACGCAAGCGGCAGTTTCACCGGTTTTTGACGCGTAAACGGGAACGAAAACAGAAACGTGAGCAGAAGCAGAAAACGCAGAAAGGGTAAGGGCACCTTCCACTTTCTAGTTGCATTAGGGCTGTAAATGCATAACTGGCATAGCATTACTGATGTTTCATCATTGTTTTGAAGAAAAACTATTTTGCAATGACATTTTGAAAAAAATGAAGAAAATGCATTCTGTGATGTTTGCTGTTCTGGTTGTTACTGCAATGCTGCTTGGTTTGTGTGGGAAAGCTGAAAAATGTTTTGCATGTTATTTTAAAGATGATTAAAATACATGTTCATAAACTGTTTTGAATGTTGTTATAAAATGCGAAAACACATTCTGTTGGTGTTTGCTGCTATGTGATGATTTCTGTTTGACTGAATGTATTAATGTCATACTGTTTCTGTGAGAAAGCTGGAATATGCTTTGCATGTTGTGTTGGTTGTGTAAGCATACTGGAGAATACCACGCATGTTGTTTTGGAGGTGTATGTTCTGGTTCTGGATGATTCTGATGTTGATCATTATGTTTCTGTTTTTGATGATTCTGGTGTTGATCATTCTATTTCTGCTTCTGATGATTCTGGTGGTGACTATTCTGTTTCTGTTTCTGGATGTTCTGGTGATTGATGATTCTGCTTCTGTTTCTGTTTTGAGTGATTCTGGTGATACTGATGATTTCAGAAGAAAAGGGATTTTAAATGGTGTGTTTTCTGGAAAAGTGCTGAATCTGTTTTGATGTTTGGTTGTTTTTTTTTTTTAAAGAAACAGTTTGAAATGTGTTGATGTCTCAGGAAAAAATTCACTGGTTTTCGAAGGTGTATTCGAATACAACATGTGTGTATTCGAATACAACCTGCCAAGCTTCTGTTTTACTTAAGTTTTCAAACTTGTAGTCGAATACGAGCCCCTGTATTCGAATACAGAGGAAGGATTTTTGCTTCTGACTTAGCATCTGTATTCAACTACGACCATGTCATATTCGAATAAAGAAGTGAAATTTTAACACTGTATTCGCATCTGTATTCGACTACAGGCATGCTGTATTGAATACAGAATGCAGATTCTCACTAGTTTCAGCTTCTGTATTCGAATACAAGGGATCTGTATTCGAATATAGATTCGGGTTTTTCCAGAAACTCAGTTTTTAGCTTTTGTATTTGAATACAAGGAAGCTGTATTCGAATACAAATTCGTGTTTTCAAGAAAATCAAGTTTTAAACATTGTCATGTGAATTTTAAAGTGTTGGGAAATATGGAGAAGGGTTAAAATGAATTAAAATGGAGTCTTTGAAATAGTTTTGAAGAGGAGAGGATGATATTTTGTAAACCTTTAATGACCTGGGAGGAAATGCTGAACTTTCAATGTTTTGTCTTCTGTATTCGACTACAAGCATGCTGTATTCGAATACAGAATGTTAAAATTGCAGTTTCATGCTTCTGTATTCGAATACAGATTCGGGTTTTCAGAAATTCCAAGTTTTTCAACATTGTTTATGAACACTAAGTGTTGTGGAGTATTGGGAAGGTTTATGATGAATTAAAATGGAACTTTTGTGATAGTTTGAAGTGGGGGTGATGAAGTTTTTGAGACTTTACTGATGTAGTGGAAAAATACTGATTTTTTACACTGGGACAGCCTCTGTATTCGAATACAAGAGGGCTGTATTCTAATACAGAGTGTAATTCTGCACTGTTCTTGGCTACTGTTGTTCGAATACAGAGAAGCTGTATTCGAATACAGCTTCGTATTTTCCAGAAATCTCAGTTTTAAACACTGTTTTATGAATTTAAAAAGTTTGGGAAACATTGGAAAGACTTAAGATAAGTAAGAATGGAATTTTGAGATAATGCAAAGTGTTAATGATTACTTGACTATTTAATCATGATTGTGATGATGATAATATTGATTGTGTTGAGATGTTTTTGAAAGATGATGGAAAGGTTGAATTTTCCTGATAATGCATACTGTTTCAGTGAAGAGAAAACACTGCATATTCATACATTGCATAGTCAAGTGGTACCCGCGATGGGCCATAGAGTAATGCGCAACCACGTGCTGATCTGTTGAGCGATTGCACGAGTGCTGGTCTGTTGAGCGACTGCACTAGGTATTGATCTGTTGAGCGATTGTACCTTGGTATATAGGTGCTGGTCTGTTGAACGACTGCACTGGTACTGGAATGTTGAGTGTCTGTACCCTGAAATGCGCAACCACGTGCTGATCTGTTGTGCAATTGCACGAGTGCTGGTCTGTTGAGCGACTGCACTAGGTACTGATCTGTTGAGCGATTGTACCTTGGTATATGTCAAACGTGTTGGTCTGTCGAGCGACTGCACGAGTGCTGGTCTGTTGAGCGACTGCATTGGTGCTAATCTGTTGAGCGATTGCATCTTGGTCTTGAGGGCCGTTAAAGTCAAACATATTGTGCTGGTCTGTTGAGCGACTGCACCTTGGTAATTCCAAGAAATTGTATACATGAGCATATACATATTGCATTGGAGGACTGACCGGTGGGTCACGATTTGGTTAGATGATGAAGGTTTGAAATTGATGTGTGTGAGTACTTTATAAAATCTGATTTCTGATAAATGATTGTGATTGCTGAAGTGTTGGCTGTACTTAACACATATTTTTCATAATAATAGGTTGATGTTTTGAAAAGGTATATAAGTCATGAAATTTCAAAATGAGCATCACTATTTTCCATCATTGTTGTATGATATGCCATAGATATATTTGTTGCTGTGAGATATATGCTATGTGATTATTTGTTAATTTCGGTCGGTGACCCTTGCTATTATATTGTGGAAATTGGGCTTTGCCCTCAGATGATACCCGAACCCTTCCTACCGACGGTTACACTAACGACGGAGACGTCATTAGTTTTTCTTGATCTTTACGCATGGTGTATTTGTAGACGACGCAGAGGGGCGGACAGCTGGCTGGAGACGAGACTTGTAGAGGATGCGGCAGAGACCGTGCTACTGTAGCTTAGTGCATGATCAGTTAGACTTGATGTATAGGATTTGAGTTGGAAATGTAACTTGTTTATTTTGGAAATTATTGTATAACTTTTCCGCTAATATTTTTCCGCACTCTGATATTTCCTATTAAGATCATGACACTATTATCTTTTGAAATATATTAATTTCCAGAATTAAGTACTTAGTGATATTACGATGAAGTTACTTAATTACGTTCATCAATTAATCCACGACGTACTATTTTTAAGAAACGGATTAAAGGAAACTTTTTATTTCGATTCTTTTGAAGTGATGAATTGGAAAATTATTTTAATTAATTATTTAAAAAAAAAATACACTCGCGTTGTGCTGTATACTCGGGGTGTTACAATTGTGGTATCAGAGCATTTGGTTAAAGTTATGGGTTAAAGCTCTGATTAACGTATTTGTTTTGAGTTATTAGCTGATCATGCATAGGAGCCAGTAGTTAAAGTATCAAGTCTTATGTAAGTTGTGGTGTGACTGAAGTGATGATGGTTTTGTAGGAAACAATGCCTCCACGAAGAGATGACACGCAAGAACCAACTTTAGCCGGGAGGATAGGATGGCTGAAGTGATGAATAACATGGCTGCGTCTGTTGCTGCACAGACGGCTGCAAAGACTCAACGAGATCTGGAGAAAAGAGAAAGAGAGATTTGCACTGCTGAATCTAGAGGACTAGAGGATTTTCGCCCTCATAATCCTTCAAAGTTCAAGGGTGATGAGGGTCCAGAAAGAGCAGACCAGTGGATTCAAGAGATGGAGAAAATCTTCGAGATGATTAATTGTCGGGCAGCGGTGAAAGTCAACTATGTCATGTATCTGCTGATAAGGGATGCAGAGTATTGGTGGAGAAGTACAAGACTACTGATGGGGTCAGCTCAAGAAGAAGTGAACTGGGAGTCGTTCAAAAAGAAGTTTTTGAACAAATACTTCCCGATGAGCACTAGGACCAAGTTGGGTGATGACTTTCTGAAATTGCACCAGGGAAACATGACGGTGGGAGAATATGCGGCTAAGTTTGAATCCCTGTCAAGACATTTCAGATTCTTCCAGGAAGAAGTTGATGAACAGTTTATGTGTCATCGCTTTCAAAATGGACTGAAGTATGAGATCCAAGATTCGGTCCTACCCTTGGGGATTCAACGTTTCCAAGTGTTAGTGGAGAAGTGTAGAGAGGTTGAAGAGATGAAGAACAGGAGGGCCAACAAAGGAGGGAACTTTAATTCTGGAGGGCCTAGTCGGATGCACAATCAAAACAATAGAGGGAAGCAAGTTGCTAAGCCGTATAACTGGCCACAAAACAACAAGAGAGGCCAGAATCAGCCGGGAAATCAGAATTTTGGACGGCAATTGGGACAAGGAGTCCGGTGTTATCGATGTGGGAAGGAAGGACATATTGCTACTGCTTGTACCGCAAAGGATCTGATGTGTTTCAACTGCCAAAAACCAGGACACGTGGCGAGAGATTGTCGGGTTCCAAAGGTGGAGCCAACAGTGAACGCGACTAGGGCTACTCGTCCTATTGCAAGAGGCCGCGTATATCAGATGGGTGCTGAAGCTGGGAATCAAGCTCCAAATTTAATCCAGCAAGATTGCGAGATTGCATGTAACACCCTAACTGCACTTTTTGATTCGGGGGCAACCCATTCTTTCATTGCTATGGACTGTGTGAATCGGTTGAAGTTGTCTGTGTCTGCTTTGCCTTTTGATTTGGTTGTTTCCACACCTGCTAAGACCTTAACCTAAGCTCTGCATGTTTACATTGTACTGTAACGATTCAGAATAGAGATTTCTTGGTTAATTTAATCTGTCTACCCCTACAATCACTTGAGATCATTCTCGGCATAGATTGGATGACGTATAATTACGTAGTCTTGGATTGCGCTCGAAAATTAGTTCTTTTCCTCGAACCTAGAGTCGTTCGATATTTGGCTGCTAACAAACTCGAGGTGTCTCTGAGAGAAGGAACTCGGGAATTTCTATCATTGGCTAACGTGGAGAATAAGATGGATGTGAACATAGAAGATGTGGTGTTAGTCAAAGAATATCCGGACGTATTTCCATAAGAAATTCCAGGATTAACCCCAGTAAGAGAGGTAGAGTTCTTCATTGATTTGCACCCAGGAACTGGACCTATTTCAATTGCGCCGTACCGGATGTCGCCATTGGAATTAAGCGAGCTTAAGGGCCAAATTGAAGGTTTATTGGAGAAAGGATTTATCAGACCAAGTGTGTCGCCGTGGGGAGCTCCAGTGTTGTTGGTTAAGAAGAAGCATGGAAGTTCGCGTTTATGTGTGGATTATCGGCAACTTAACAAGGTGACTATCAAGAATCGTTATCCTTTACCACACATCGATGATTTGATGGATCAATTGAGGGGAGCAGCAGTGTTTTCAAAGATAGATTTAAAGTCGGGATACCATCAGATTCGAGTAAGAGAAGGAGATATTCAAAAGACTACTTCAGGACCCGATATGGACATTACGAATATCTCGTTATGCCTTTTGGAGTTACGAATGCACCAACGATTTTCATGGACTATATGAATAGGATCTTTAGCCCATTCTTGGATAAATTCATGGTGGTGTTCATCGATGATATTTTGATTTATTCAAAGGATGAAGAAGAACATGAAGAGCACCTACGCCAAGTTCTTGAAGTCCTACGCGAGAAGCAATTGTATGCTAATTTGTCGAAGTGCGAGTTTTGGCTAGAGAAAGTGAACTTCTTAGGACATGTGATAACGAAAGAAGGAATCGTTGTCAATCCGGCAAAGATTGAGACAGTTCTTGCCTGGAAATAGCCTCAGACTATCACAGACATACGAAGTTTTGTCGGACTAGCAGGATACTACAGGAGATTTATTGAAGGATTCGCTAAGATTGTAGCTCCTTTGACACAACTCACCAGAAAGAATCAGCCGTTTGCATGGACGGAGAAGTGTGAGAAAAATTTTCAGTTGCTAAAGGAGAAGTTGACAACTTCACCAGTATTGGTCATGCCACAGCCAGAAGAACCATATGAGGTTTACTACGATGCATCTCACCAAGGTCTGGGATGTGTTTTGATACAACACAAGAAAGCTGTAGCCTACGCCTTAAGGCAATTGAAAACTCACGAACGAAACTACCCTACTCATGATTTAGAGCATACTGCAGTAGTATTTGCATTAAAAGTCTGGAGACACTACTTAAATGGATGCACGTTCACGGTATTCAGCGACCATAAAAGCTTGAAGTATCTATTCGATCAGAAGGAATTGAACATGTGTCAGAGGAGATGGATGGAGACTCTCAAGGATTTTGACTTTTCATTGCAATACCACCCTTGAAAGGCCAATGTGGTGGCTGATGCATTGATTCGGAAGAGTGTGTCGGTATCTTCAATGATAAAGGCCAGACAACAAGAGTTGTGGGAAGCATTTAGAGATCTACACTTGGACGTAAAGTTTGCACCAGGAATTTTAAAGTGTGGAATGATAACCATTTCGAGTGGTTTGCTTGAGGAGATTGCAAACTTGCAAGATGACGCAATGATCCAAGAAAAGATGAATCAGATAGCGCAAGGACAGATAACTGAGTTCAGCGTCGGAGCAGATAATATTTTGAGATGTAATGGAAGAGTTTGTATACCATAAGTTGCAGAGATGAGAAGAGCGATTTTGGAAGAGGCTCATAAGAGTAAGTTGAGTATTCATCCTGGAGCGACCAAGATGTACCAAGATTTAAGACAGAATTACTGGTGGCCCGGAATGAAGAGGGACGTAGCGGAGTACGTATCGGCTTATTTAATTTGTCAGAAAGCGACAGTGGAACATCAACGACCTGCTGGGATGTTGCAGCCTCTGGATATACCGGAATGGAAGTCGAACAGCATTTCCATGGATTTTATAACAGGACTGCCCAAAACAAGGAAAAAGAATGATTCAATTTGGGTAATAGTGGATCGATTGACAAAGTCCGCACATTTCTTACCGGTAAGGACCACTTATAAAGTAGATAAGCTGACGAAAATCTACATTGCTGAGATTGTGAGGTTACACGGCATTCCATCAAGTATAGTATCGGACTATGACCCAAAGTTCGCCTCTCATTTTTTAGGAGCGTTGCATGAAGCTTTAGGAACGAAACTGAAATTGAGTTCCGCTTACCATCCACAACCAGATGGACAGACTGAGAGAACAAACCAGTCCTTGGAAGATCTATTGAGAGCATGTGTGTTGGATGATAGAGGAAACTGGGATGAGGTGTTGCCATTGATTGAGTTTACTTACAACAACAGTTTTCACGCAAGTATTGGAATGACACCCTATGAGGCTTTATATGGACGCAAGTGTCAGACGCCTTTATGCTGGTATAAGGACGGAGAAAGTATGATTGTTGAACCTGAGATGGTGGAACAGACCACAGAGAAAATCAAGAGGATACAAGAGAAAATGAAGATTTCACAGGATCGTCAGAAGAGTTATGCAGACAAACGTAGCAGACCATTGGAATTTGAGCAGGGTGATCATGTATTTCTAAGGGTCACGCCTACAACTGGTGTTGGCAGAGCTATTAAGTCAAGAAAGTTGACTCTAAAATTTATTGGACCATACCAGATTACTGCACAAATTGGACCATTGGCTTATCGGATCGCTTTACCTCCTATACTGTCCAATATTCATGACGTATTTCATGTGTCGCAATTAAGGAAATACATTGCAGACCCGTCACATGTGATCGAACCAGATACAATTCAGCTGAAGGATAACCTGTCATTTGAAGTATTCCCTGTAAGGATTGAAGACAGGAAGATTAAACAGTTGAGGAACAAGGAAGTCCCACTAGTCAAAGTGATTTGGAATCCGACTACTGGAGACGCAACTTGGGAACTGGAGAGTAAGATGACAGAACAATATCCCCAGTTGTTCATCGACATGTAGTTTCAAGGACGAAACTAATTTAAGGGGGTAGTAATGTAAGACCTTAATTTTTAATTAAAATTATGGAATTAATATTAAGTGTATTTTGAGGATATTTGTAAAATATTTAATATATGTATGTTTTGAGTGAATATATATATATATATATATAAATATTTATTTTGGAAAATAAATTAAGATTATTGGATGAAGAATAAATTAATTTAATTACGAGTAATTAAATTAACGGACAGTTAATTAAGGGATTAGCGGCTAATTGCGACAAGACTGGTTAAGTGTTCAGACAAGTGTCGGGTGAGGTGGCACCCACACAAGCCTATAAATAGGAGTGAGAAGGATGGTGAAATCAGAACACCATTCCTCCCTCCTCATTGCCCATACTGCATGTAACAGTACCCCTTTCCCTCCTATTCTATTCTGCTTCCAGTTCACGATTTCAAAAGAGAAGAGAGGGAGTTCCTCAAAAGTGCCATTAATCGGAAACCTAAGAACCAAACCAGAAAACCCCCAGTACAAAAGTTGTTCCCCACATCATTACGGAGCTAGAGAACCCAGTTTCGTAGCAGCAAACGGAAGCAACAGTTTCACCGGTTTTTGACGCGTAAATGGGAACGAAAGGAGAAACGTGAGTAGAAGCAGAAAATGCAACAAGGGTAAGGGCACCTTCCACTTTCTAGTTGCATTAGGGCTGTAAATGCATAACTGGCATAGCATTACTGATGTTTCATCACTGTTTTGAAGAAAAACTATTTTGCAATGACATTTTGAAAAAAATGAAGAAAATGCATTCTATGATGTGTAATGAATCTGTGATGTTTGCTGTTCTAGTTGTTACTGCAATGCTGCTTGGTTTGTGTGGGAAAGCTGAAAAATGTTTTGCATGTTATTTTAAAGATGATTAAAATACATGTTCATAAACTGTTTTGAATGTTGTTATAAAATGCGAAAACACATTCCGTTGGTGTTTGCTGCTATGTGATGATTTCGGTTGGACTAAATGTATTAATGTCATACTGTTTCTGTGAGAAAGCTGGAATATGCTTTGCATGTTGTGTTGGTTGTGTAAGCATACTGGAGAATACCATGCATGTTGTTTTGGAGGTGCATGTTCTGGTTCTGGATGATTCTGATGTTGATCATTCTGTTTCTGTTTTTGATGATTCTGGTGTTGATCATTCTATTTCTGCTTCTGATGATTCTGGTGGTGACTATTCTGTTTCTTTTTCTGGATGTTCTGGTGATTGATGATTCTGCTTCTGTTTCTGTTTTGAGTGATTCTGGTGATGCTGATGTTTTCAGAAGAAAAGGGATTTTAAATGATGTGTTTTCTGAAAAATTGCTGAATCAATTTTGATGTTTGGTTGTTTTTTTTTTAAGAAACAGTTTGAAATGTGTTGAAGTCTCACGAAAAATTTCAGTGGTTTTCGAAGGTGTATTCGAATACAACATGTGTGTATTCGAATACAACCTGTCAAGCTTCTGTTTTACTTAAGTTTTCAAACTTGTATTCGAATACGAGCCCCTGTATTCGAATACAGAGGAAGGATTTTTGCTTCTGACTTAGCATCTGTATTCGACTACGACCATGTCGTACTCGAATACAGAAATTAAATTTTAACACTGTATTCACATCTATATTCGACTACAGGCATGCTGTATTCGAATACATAATGCAGATTCTCACTAGTTTCAGCTTCTGTATTCGAATACAAGGGATCTGTATTCGAATACAGATTCATATTTTTTCCAGAAACTCAGTTTTTAGCTTCTGTATTTGAATACAAGGAAGCTGTATTCGAATATAGATTCGTGTTTTCCAGAAAATCAAGTTTTAAACATTGTCATGTGAATTTTAAAGTGTTGGGAAATATTGAGAAGGGTTAAAATGATTTAAAATGGAGTCTTTGAAAAAGTTTTGAAGAGGAGAGGATGATGTTTTGTAAACCTTTAATGACCTGGGAGGAAATGTTGAACTTTCAATGTTTCGTCTTTGTATTCGACTACAAGCATGCTGTATTCGAATACAAAATGTTAAAATTGCAGTTTCATGCTTCCGTATTCGAATACAGATTCGGGTTTTCAGAAATTCCAAGTTTTTCAACATTGTTTATGAACCCTAAGTGTTGTGGAGTATTGGGAAGGTTTATGATGAATTAAAATGGAACTTTTGTGATAGTATGAAGTGGGGGTGATGAAGTTTTTGAGACTTTACTGATGTAGTGGAAAAATACTGATTTTTTACACTGGGACAACCTCTGTTTTCGAATACAAGAGGGCTATATTTGAATACAGAGTGTAATTCTGCACTGTTCTTGGCTACTGTATTCGAATACAGCTTCGTATTTTCCAGAAATCTCAGTTTTCAACACTGTTTTATGAATTTAAAAAGTTTGGGAAACATTGGAAAGACTTAAGATAAGTAAGAATGGAATTTTGAGATAATGCAAAGTGTTAATGATTACTTGACTGTTTAATCATGATTGTGATCATGATAATATTGATTGTGTTGAGATGTTTTGAAAGATGATGGAAACGTTGAATTTTCCTGATAATGCATACTGTTTCAGTGAAGAGAAAACAATGCATATTCATACATTGCATAGTCAAGTGGTACCCGCGATGGGCCACAAAGTAATGTGCAACCACGTGCTGATCTGTTGAGCAATTGCACGAGTGCTGGTCTGTTGAGCGACTGCACTAGGTATTGATCTGTTGAGCGATTGTACCTTGGTATATAGGTGTTGGTCTGTTGAGCGACTGCACTGGTACTGGACTGTTGAGCGTCTATACCCTGAAATGCGCAACCACGTGCTGATCTGTTGAGTGATTGCATGAGTGCTGGTCTTTTGAGCGACTGCACTAGGTACTAATCTGTTGAGCGATTGTACCTTGGTATATGTCAAACGTGCTGGTCTGTTGAGCGACTGCACGAGTGCTGGTCTGTTGAGCGACTGCACCTTGGTAATTCCAAGAAATTGTATACATGAGCATATACATATTGCATTGGAGGACTGACTGGTGGGTCACGATTTGGTTAGATGATGAAGGTTTGAAATTGATGTGTGTGAGTACTTTATAAAATCTGATTTCTGATAAATGATTGTGATTGCTGAAGTGTTGGCTGTACTTAACACATATTTTTCATAATAATAGGTTGATGTTTTGAAAAGGTATATATGTCATGAAATTTCAAAATGAGCATTATTATTTTCCATCATTGTTGTATGATATGCCATAGATATATTTGTTGCTGTGAGATATATGCTATGTGATTATTTGTTGATTTCGGTCGGTGACCCTTGCTATTATATTGTGGAAATTGGGCTTTGCCCTCAGATGATACCCGAACCCTTCCTACCGACGGTTACACTAACGACGGAGACGTCGTTAGTTTTCCTTGATCTTTACGCACGGCGTATTTGTAGACGACGCAGAGGGGCGGACAACTGGCTGGTGACGAGACTTGTAGAGGATGTGGTGGAGACCGTGCTACTGTAGCTTAGTGCATGATCAGTTAGACTTGATGTATAGGATTTGAGCTGGAAATGTAACTTGTTTATTTTGGAAATTATTGTATAACTTTTCCGCTAATATTTTTCCGCACTCTGATATTTCCTATTAAGATCATGACACTATTATCTTTTGAGATATATTAGTGTTTATTATTAATTTCCAGAATTAAATACTTAGTGATATTACGATGAAGTTACTTAATTACGTTCATCGATTAATCCACGACGTACTATTTTTAAGAAACGGATTAAAGGAAACTTTTTATTTCAATTCTTTTGAAGTGATGAATTGGAAAATTATTTTAATTAATTATTTAAAAAAAAAATATACTCGCGTTGTGCTTTAAACTCGGGGTGTTACAAATAGCTTTATTCCTTTCTTACTTTCGCACATCAAATTCTTCATTTACACATCTCAAACAATCTTGTATGTCCAATTTATTTTTCTTTTCAATTTTAAACCTCTTGTTGCTTCTCTCAATAAACTATTCTTATAAGTGTTTTCTTATTGCAATTTCTCGTTCTCTTGGGAGACTTTTTCTAACTTCACTTGTAGCTTTTTTTTCTACTCTTCAGATTTTAACAATGATGCCTTGAATTCTTCTATTTCTTCATTTGTAACAAGGGTAGGTTCAAGTATTTCCTAATCACTCGAGGGTGTACTGTGGAAAGGCAGTTTGATTTCTTGGACTCTTTTATTTACCCATTGTTGATAGGGTTCTTTTGTGCTTCAACTTCTATATCCGAGTACTCTTCCTTTTCTAATAATCACTTCCTAAGCTCGACTTATCCTTCGTAACATCAGTGGGTCTAATATACCCGTATTGTGCAAAACAAAAGCTTCTAATGACTTATCATCTGGTTTCTCCAACATAGGGTAGCCAAGCTGTCTCAGAGCTATCATTGGATTGTAATTAATACATCATTTGGTTCCCATGATAGGTACATTTGGATAATCTCCGCATTGACATATTACTTTCTCTACCCCTTGTTCTCTATGATACCATAAAATTGTGTCCCCAGTAAGGCTAGCTATACTCTAGGCCCATTCACGATTACTCTTAACTCCAACATGATACCCTTTCTTGAACATGTGAGACATGAACCAAGTATACAACACTGAAACACAACACACAATTGCTCCCCCTTTCTTCTCGTGTCGCATATGTAGAGAGTAGTATACATCAGCAAGAACCGTGAGGGCCCCTATTTGCACATTTAATGTCAAGAGGTTTAGGATTTTTTCATATTTATTAAAGAAATTCTCACGTTGTACAATTTTCATTTGATTGCTAATGTCCCTTAAACTTTTCAAATTAGGTTGCTTGAACTTTAAAAGTAAAGTTTTTCTTTTTTCCGATCCCATTATCCACTTAACTCAATATGTGACTAAGGTTCATATGATTCCCCAAAAATCCTGAAAATTTATGCAAAATGTCATTATGTTTTATTTTTCTTTAGAAAAAGAGAAGAAAGAAAATCACGAGATATGAATGAAACTATGTAGAAAAATTATTGTGAATATACCTACATATATATATATATAATTAGAATGTATGAGGTATTTTGTTTTATATGGACATTCTTATGATGAAAATGGTCTATTGACTTATGTAGTGAAACTCTCACGATGGTGTCTCTATGGTTCTAAACACGGTTCCTAAAACCAATAATCCTATTTTGGAATATTGTCAACAACAATATGTAAAATATTTGGAGTGACAATAACCTCAACAGAATCAAACTCTAGGTGAGATCTTCATGCTAACCAAACAGGATGTACATCCAGAAGGCTACCACTACGCAACCTCCAAACTAAGTTTAAGTTTTGTTCAAACCCGGGTATAAGGTTTCACTCATAAGTGTGTCTTAGTAAAAGTGTACGGTGTGGAATATGCATAATTCAATAGCTTCATAATGCTAATAAAACATATATACATGCACAGAAAATAATAATAATAATAATAATAATAATAATAATAAATAAATAAATACATAAATAAAATGACTCACTAGCTTAAAAGAATATTATAATGACAACTAATATTTATTAAGAAATAATAAGCCCATAAAGTAATAGAAAATGAAAATCAAACAAATATAGAAAAGTTAAAAATTATGCACAATTAAATATGTTAGGATTGACTCTCTAAGGGTCCCTAGTGAAGTCGCCAGCTGTCGTGGCCTAAATTTTCGAGTATTTTTCAAATTCAATGAAGTCGCCACCAAAGTATATTTAAAATAGGGAAAACATTGAGAAACCCTTAAAAAGTTTGAGTTTGGGAGTCGATTATGCGTATGGAATGTATTAGCACCCTACGACATCCTTTAAAATATGGTTACCTATTATTAATTGTGAAATATTAATATTAACTTAAATATATTTATTTCTCCTTATTATTACATATGAGTATCAATTGTTTTTTGATGTAATTTTGAAATAAATATGTGCTTAAGAAATAGAGGAAAAAAATAATAAATTTTTATTAATGTACTTGACAAGAGTGATCTTGCTCCTACGTATCTCCCGGTGCGATGGAGAAATCAAAGCTATGTAGTTCTTGGATAAAAAAATGTGGATGCGTTGATCGCTTTTAAAGAAAAATGTATTTGTTATTAAATAAAAAAAGGTTTTGATGAAACAAAATGAGTTTGTTTGACTTGAATAATTATTTTGAAATGCGAGTTTTAATACTATCAAGTTGTACAACTCGTGTCACAAAAGCTCAAAGAGTAAAAAGATATCTCATCTAGTTAACCTTTATAAGAGTATTTTATATTATTTTCATTTTTTTTAAATCGAGTTTTAAAAACACCAAGTGGTACAACTTGTGTCTTAATAACTCAAAGATTAAAAAGATGTCACATCTAATTAATCAGATTTAAAAAAAATTGATTTTAAATTAATTTATTAATAAAAGTGAGTTTTAAAACTATCAAATTGTACAACTTATGTTCCGACAACTCATAGATTAAGCGATGATACATCTAATCAGCCTTTAATAAAAAATTTCTTTGTATTTTTAGAAGATTTCATATTTGTTAAAAAAATTTAATTAAATTTAATATAAAAGAATAGACTTATTTTTATAAAAAAAATGAAAGCTAAAGGCATAAAGCTATAGAAAAAAATGCGCTTAAAATAAAAAAAAAAAAAAACTAAATTTAATATGTAATAATAATAAAAGAAAGAAATGTATGACTTCATAATGTTTTGAAGTGTTAGCTCAAAAAGCAAGTAGTTAACTATTTAAAAGTGTGTGAGTTGTGTAAGCTTAAATACTAAAAGTAAAGAGTTAAATGGTGGTATGATCTTAGAGCTAATGTTGTGTGAATTGAAAAAATGTAGAAGTCTCAAATATAGAGATATCACACCTCAGTAGTGTTT
Organism: Cicer cuneatum; assembly: GCA_037974295.1. NCBI lineage: Eukaryota > Viridiplantae > Streptophyta > Magnoliopsida > Fabales > Fabaceae > Cicer > Cicer cuneatum. The sequence goes on along the minus strand of JBBPBO010000005.1, from coordinate 35,391,833 downwards.
ATTAAATGGAGGTATGACATTTGGGTATTATTTGTTCGTACCGAATAAAAATAATAAATAAAAATAATTTTGTTTTTGGCCTTCACTAAGTCAACAACTACTGATCCTAGTTTTACTTCACTCCCCCAATTTTCGCGTATCAGTTTTTCTTAGTTAAAGAAGCAGCTACCCAAATTCATTTTTGGGAGTCAATTTTTTTTCTTACCCGATCAACCCATCATTTTTAGGAGCGGTTGGTCAAAGAGAGAAGGAGTAGTTCCACAAAAATAGGTAGCTTTTTCTGCTCCTATCTATTGCAAAACTCTTCTATAAATAGATAATCCTCTCATTTAAGAAACACACCAAAGTTGGATACAATTCTCAACTTTCTTTTTTCTCCCTCTTCTACTTGATGCATTTTCGAGTCATTTCTCCCTTTTTCTTTCTGTCCCTTCGATTTTTAGTGATTCTAGTGGTCCTAATACCACTGTTCTTTTAGATCGATTTTTGTGTCGTAGTTATTAATGGTCATAGTACCATATTACGAGTGGTTTTAACCGCCATATTGAGGGTGTATTTCTAGAACGGTTTACTACAGAACTCCAATACAATTTTTTTGAGATGTTTTATCCCGAGGACTTCGTGGTTGTTGCACAATTTGGGCAGTGCCGCGAAATGTCTTAAAGAGAGTGACCTAGTATGCGACTCAACTCAATAATATCTTCGGTGGTATATATTTATTTTGAAACAGTTTTTTGAAACTCAAAAACTAGGGGTGTACACGGGTTGGGTTGGGCGGGTTTTGACAAAATCCAATACCCGATCGATTATTTTTGGATTGGATTAATTTCTAAACTCATATTTTTTCATTTAAACAGACCCAAACCAATCAAGAACGGGTTGAGTTGGGTGAGTGGGTTGGCGGGTCGACCCGCGCCAATGTACACCTCTACTTGTTATATATCCATTTTTATTTAAAAAATTATAACTCAAATGTCACGACCACCCTTATGTCTCGAAGAAGCTCCGCCACTTAACCTATCATAATTTTTTAGTAGTAGTGCTTCATTTATTTATTTTCAAAATACTTACTATTTTCAAATAAAATTCAAAAAAAAAGTGTTTAATAGATTTAAATGTAAAAAATTTAAACTAAATTCATCATAAGCATAAATTTTTGTATAAGTATCATTTTTGCTCATAAATAGTATTTAACTCAAATGAGTAGTATTTAATTCAAAAATTTTGTATTTAACAAATGTAAAAAATTTAAACTAAATTCATCATAAACATAAACTTTGAATTCATACATTCATTATGCAAAACTATAACAAAATATAACATTTAAATAAATAGTATTTAACTCAAAAATTATGTTGCTTTTTTGAAGGAGACAGTTTAAAATTAGATATGAATTTTATTTTTATGAGTAGGCACATACGATATTATGAACACACGCGATTGGGCTACCAAACAAAATTAAAAAAAAAATATAACTAGTTACCAGGTCGGGTTTACAAGTCGACGGGTTCAAATTGTTGAACCCATTACCCAAACCAAATATAAGCGAGTTTCAACGGGTTGGGTCGGGTGAAACCCGAAAGTGACCGGGTACGGGTAAAAATCGAGTTGGGTTGAGTGATCGGGTTGGCAGGTCGACTTGCACCAATGTACACCCCTATAAAAAACAATTTAAAAGATACAATAAACCTGAGTTACTTTCACAACGTAAAAGATGACTTTAGAATATTTACAAATGAGGATTTTTTTTAGAATCATGTTTGCTCAACTTAGAACGATATTACACTTTTAAAAACTTAGTTTTACATATACAATGTAGACTTTGAGTGTGTTTGAGCCTTTTATTATCATGCTTTGCACTTTTGTGGTGATAAGTGAATTGAATTTTTAATGTAAGCTCTTATATAGAAGTGTGTGAGTTCAGTCTCCAATGAACACTTTTATGTTTTTCTACAACATGGCAGAATTTTGTCCGGGAAAAAGGTCTAAGTGATTTTGTTATATTATATAGTTTGCAACTATTTGGGTGAGAGAGCAACATACTAAATGAAAAGAAAAAAAAAATTCAAAAGAGATAGATGTAGTACCTCAATTTTGTCCGACTAATTAAAAATATTTTAAAAAAATAATAATAAAAATATTTTGCACTTATTATTATTATTAAGTAAAACAAAAAAAAAGTTTTTAAATTTGGTCCAATTTTGAATTTATATGTGTTTCCGTTACATTACAAGTAACACATAAAATAAAATAATTAATTAAAATAATTATAAAAAAAAAAATATAAGGGTTTACTTGTTGCACTTTCTTTCTCCATTTTTTCTTTTTTCCTATTGTCACAATCATGCTTTATCTTTACAATCATGCTTCCTATTTATTTTTTATTTTTGTTTTTATCTTAATAAAAGTATTATTTTCACCATTTAAACACTTAATCAAAAAGCCTAGTACTTATTTCCTTAAATGTTTGAAGTTGCTTCCTTTTTATTTTTTTTTTTTATTTTTTTTTATCTTAATAAAGGTTTTATTTTCACCATTCAAACACTTAATCAAAAAGGCTAGCCACCTATTTCCTTAAATGTTTGAAGTTGCTTAATTTTTGAGCTAAAACAATGAAAAATCCAGTACCCGATTTTACATCATAAACACTTGGACTAACCACTTAGTGCTATAAATTGAGAACAAAAAATCACTAAAGAGGAGGAGATTTTCTAATCACTGAAGAAAAACAAGAAAATAGAGAGAGTAAGGAGTAGAAGAGAAACAATAAATCAAAAGAGAAAAAACAAACACATCATTAGGAAGGAAAAACAAACAGAAAAAAGAGATTAAAGTATTTCTTTCATCTTTACTCTACAATCAATGTATTTGTTATTCAAATTATGAATGAAAAATGAAACTTGTTGTTGTTATACAAAAATTATGTTTTGATTTGTGGGAGTATAAACAAAAATAAGTTATGAAGAAAAGAGTAGAAAATAGAAGACTAAAAACTCAAACCTCTAACGATGGTGTCGCCGAAGAAACAATATTTTTTGCCGCCTTGCTCACCCTCTCGATCTATTTTTCTTTCTCTCAATGTTTTGTTTTCTTTCTCTAAATCTCTTTCTCCCTTTCAATCCTCATACTTCTCTATTTAAATCTTTTCTCTTCCCTTTTTGTTCTTTTTTTTCTTGTATGGTTATCTTTTCTGTTCTTTCTATTATGTTTGCCATAAAATGAAATGTGTTGGGCCTTGCTCTTATTATGTTTGCTATTCTCCTACTGTACCTGTGTTCCAGCCATGCTTCCTCCATTTTCTGCATGCTATGTCTATTCATCCTATTGATGTAACCACTACTAGTACCTTTTGATAATATCCTCTAGTTTTCTTTAATTTAACTTTAACAATTAAACATTTTTTTGTTTTTTTAAAACTACAGTTATACTCTTTCTAAAAAGTTGAATTTAATTTATTTATTAGTTCAATATCAAATTCTATAAAAATAAAAAAAACAAATAAGTATTGCATTTAAAAATTAGTTAATTGAAATATTTTTATTTTTTAAATCTCATCTTCACAGATAAACTAACAAATTAAAATTTATAAACGAATTAATAAATAAAAATCATTATTAAATATTAACTAGATATCGCATCCTTTAATCCATGAGTAGTAGAATACGAATTATACAACCCGATAGTCTTAAAAAAAAAATTTTAAAAAGAGAATAAAAAAATCTAAAATTAACTTTTAAAAATATTAGATTAATTAGATGTGACATCTTTTTAATCTTTGAGTTGTTAAGACACAAGTTGTACTACTTCGTGATTTTAAGACTCAATTTTAAAATCGAAAATAATAAAAATATTTTTAAACGGATTAACTGGATGAAACATCCTTTTACTCCTTGAGTTTTGAGACACGAGTTGTACAACTTGATCGTCTTAAAATTCACATTTTTAATAATTCAAATCAAACAAACTCCTTTTATTTTTGTCAAAAATTAACCTTTTAATAATTAAACGCAATTTATTTAAAAATAATCATCACATCCGCATTTTCTAACCAAGAACTACGTAGCTTTGATTTCTCCATCGCACCGGGAGATACGTAGGAGCAAGATCACACTCTTGTCAAGCACATTAACAAAAAATTTCTTTTTTTATTCCTCTTTTCTTTAAACACGTATTTATTTCAACAACACATTAAAAATAAATAATTGATATTCATATTTAATAATAAAGAGAAATAAATATATTTAAGTTAATACTAATTTTGCACAATTAATTATAGGTAACCGTATTTTAACGGATGTCGTAGGGTGCTGATATATTCCCTACGCATAATCGACTCCCGAACTCAAAATTTGGTTTCAAAGACCATTTTTTTTTCTTTTTAAGGGTTTCCTAATGTTTTCCCTATTTTAAATAAACTTTGGTGGCGACTCCATTGAATTCGAGAAACACTCGAAATTTAGGCCGCGACAGCTGGCGACTCCACTGCGGACCCTTAGAGAGTCAAGCCTAACATAATTAATTGTGCATAATTTTTAACTTTTTCTATATTTGTTTGATTTTCATTTTCTAATACTTTATGGGCTTATTATTTCTTAATAATTATTAGTTATTATTATAATATTCTTTTAAGTTAGTAAGGCATTTATTTAATTATTTATTTATTTATTTATTCATTATTATTATTATTATGATTATTATTATTATTTTTTGTGCATGTATATATGTTTTATTAGCAATATAGGGTTATTGAATTATGTTTATTCTATACACTACACACACATATGAGTGGAACCTTATACCCGGGTTTGAACAAAACTTAAGGTTAGTTTCGAGGTTGCGTAGTGATAGCCTTCTGGATGTACATCCTGTTTGGTTAGCAAGAAGATCTCACCTAGAGTTTGATCCTATCAAGGGTATCGTCACTCCAAATAGTTTACCTATTGTTGTTGACAATATTCGAAAATAGGATTATTGGCTCTAGGAACCACATTTAGAATCATAGAGCCACCCTTGTGAGAGTTTCACTACATAAACCAATAGTCCCTTTCATCATAAGAACATCCATATAAACTAAAAATAACTCATACATTCAAAGCTTTATATATATATGAATACATTCACAATAATTATTCTACATAGTTTCATTCATATCTCATGATTTTTTTTCTCTTTCTTCTTTTCTAAAAATAAAAAATATTTTGCATAAATTTTCAAGATTTTTGGGGAATCATACAAACCTTAGTCACGTGTTAAGTGGATAATGGGATCGGAAAAAAGAAAAACTTTACTTTTAAAGTTCAAGCAACCTGATTTGAAAAGTTTAAGAGACATCAGCAATCAAATGAAAACCATACAACGTGAGAGTTTCTTTAGTAAATATGGGAAAATCCTTAATCTCTTGGCAGTAAATGTGCAAACAGGGGCCCTCACGGCACTGGCTCAGTATTATGACCCTCTCTTAAGATGTTTCACCTTTCAAGACTTTCAGTTGGCCCCAACATTAGAAGAATTCGAGCAAATATTGGGTTATTCCCTAGAGAAAGGAAATCCTTATCGATATACTGGGCAACCACCCAATTTGAGCGTAGTTGCTGAAGTATTAAAAATCGACATAAGAGAGTTGGCAAGAAAAAAAGAGGAAAAAGGAGCTATTCATGGTTTCTCGAGAAAATATCTTGAGCAAAAGGCACAAGATTTAGCCGTTAAAAAAGAATGGGTTACTTTTATAGATGTTTTGGTTCTCATTATCTATGGTATTGTCTTATTCCCAAACCTCGATAATTTTGTTGATTTTGCTGCCATCAATGTCTTCTTGGCTTTTAACAAAAATAAACAAAATCCAGTTCCCGCGGTCCTTGCTGATGTGTACTACTCTTTGCGTATGCGGCACAAGAAGAAAGGGGGTACAATTTTGTGTTGTGTTCCAGTGCTGTATACTTGGTTCATGTCTCACATGTTCAAGAAAGGGTATCATGTTGGAATTAAAAATAACCGTGAATGGGCTCAGAGTATAGCTAGCCTTACCGGGGACATAATTTCATGGTATCATAGAGAACAAGAGATAGAAGAAGTAATATGCCAATGCGGAGACTTTCCAAATGTACCTCTCATGGGAACCAAAGGTTGTATTAACTACAATCCGATGATAGATCTGAGACAGCTTGGTTACCCTATGTTGGAGAAACCAGATGATAAGTCATTAGAAGCTTTTGTTTTCCACAACACGGGTATAGTAGACCCACCGATGTTGCAAAGGATAAGTCGAGCTTGGGAATGGATCATTAGAAAAGGAAGAGTACTCGGACGTAGAAGTTGTGGCACAAAAGAACCCAATCTACAATGGGTAAAGAAAAGGGTCCAAGAAATCAAGCTGCCTTTCCACAGTACACGGTCGAATGATCAGGAGATACCTGAACCTACCCTTGTTACAAGCAAAGAAGTAGAAGAACTCAAAGCACTATTGTTGAAGTCTGAAGAACAGAAAAAAGAGCTAGAAGTGAAGTTAGAAAAAGTCTCCCAAAAGAACGAGAATTTGCGATCAGAAAACACTTGTAAGAATCAGTTTATTGAGAGAAGCAACAAGAGGTTGAAAATTGAAAAGGAAAATAAACTGGACATACAAGATTGTTTGAGAGGTGCAAATGAAGAATTAGATGTGCGGAAGCAAGAAAGGAATGAAGCTATTGAAGAAGCCTATATGTGGAAGCAATTATGGGCGAAATCATTTGAAAGGAATATAAAGAAGGAATTTGAAGAGATGGTAGCCGACTACGAGAGTCAAGTAAAGAATGAGAGGCAACACAAGGAAGAAATGGAAGAATTGCTCTCAAAACATCAAGATGCGCTAAGAATAGAAATTGAGACTTCTAGTGAGTTGAAGAATTACATTGATTATCAAGAAAAGATCTATAATGACTTAAAGGATGAAACCATATATTGGGAGGATCGTTTTATGACGTTGCTTGGACAATTAAAGAATCAAGAGATCTATAAAGAGCTGGAAGATAAAGGCAAGCATTGGAAAGATTGTTTTTCAAAATTGGCAATGCTAGCTAATCAAGCAGTCATAAAAATTCCAAAGCATTTAAGAGAGATTGATGCAGTAATGCATCCGCTCAATACTCCAGTCAAAGTCTACGAGTTCGTTGAATATTGCAAAAATCTGGTAGAAGAATTGGAGAAAAAGATTGGTCGTCCTATTGAAAGAGATGATTGAAATACCATAAATGTTGTTGTTTTTCAATTTAAATGTGATGTACTCTTTTTCCCATCAATGAAGGATTTGCTTGTTTTGTTTATCAATCCCCAAATTTTCTTCACTTATAACTCGAAAGGCTTATGATTCCCCAACATACAACTATAATGTAAAAAAATAAATAATTAACTAAATAATTTCATCTTCATTCCATTCATCCATACTCATAATTTTGTTTTAATCTATTTAAAAAAAATAGAAAAAAATAGAAAAAAATCAATAAAGCTGTTTCCTCGACACCCTTATCGGACTCGCGCAAACTCCAAGATCATGGATGAACTTGAGCAAAACCAAGAAGTGATGAGAGCAGATGTTAGCCAACTGAAGGACAAGGTTGATCGAATCCTAGAGGCTATACAGGCTTTGGCAAAAAAGGAGAATACAGATGGGAATCCTCCAACTGCAAATGAAGAACACCAAACCACTCATTCTCACCCACCAGGCTTTACCCCAACTAGCCATCAATTCCGTGCAGCAGCTATGCAATTTCCTATGTATGGTATCCCACCTGGTTATACTCCTCCTTTAGTCATCAACCCCATGGACAATAACCCAAATCACCCAACCATCAATTCCCAAAGCTTAAACCAACCACAAATCCCATCTCCTCTCGGCTACGTGCCACCCCAAAACATTCTACCCTCAGAAAACATTCCATTAAGTGCACCCCAAGCACCCCATTTCGATGCTAATGGGAATTGGCAACAACCTCAGTTTATTGGTGAAGATACACAATCGAAAGAAAAATTACATGTTTTAGAAGAGCGAATAAAAGCAATGGAAGGTAGTAATGCCTATGGTCTTGATGCTTTTGATATGTGCTTGGTTCCTAATGTAGAAATCCCTTCAAAATTCAAGGTACCTGAGTTTGAAAAGTACAAAGGTGCCACATGCCCTAAAAATCATTTGACCATGTATTGTAGAAAAATGGCTTCTCATGCTCATGATGACAAGCTTCTCATTCATTTTTTTCAAGACAGTTTGAGTGGGGCATCACTAAATTGGTATATGCATCTCGAGCGTAATCGAATCCGTTCGTGGAAAGACTTGGCTGATGCCTTCTTGAAACAATACAGGTATAACATTGACATGGCCCCTGACAGGATGCAATTGCAAAATTCGCTGAAAAAAGACAATGAAACCTTCAAAGAATATGCACAACGGTGGAGAGAAGTGGCATCGCAAGTAGATCCTCCTTTATCTGAAAGAGAAATGGTTGGTATGTTTATGGATACTCTCCAGTCGCCCTTTTATGAAAAGATGATTGGAAGTATGTCATCAAACTTTTCTGACATGGTCATGATAGGAGAAAGAGTAGAAAGTGGTATGAGGAGTGGTAAGATTGTTTGTGGAACGAGTGGTGTAAAGAAGCCCCAGATGGGATTCACAAAGAAGAAAGAAGGGGATGCTAACGCTGTAATGGCAAACTCAAAAGTCTCTTATACTCCATCCATGAATTCTTATCGACCTCCAAATTTTCAGCCACCGATACCCCAAATTCCATACATCCCATACCCATATGTGGCTACGACTTCACCAGCTCCATACCCCTAATATCACCCTTCAAGGCCACCTTATTATCAACAACCAATGGTCCAGCCACCCCCTATCACGTTTCCCCAACAAAACCAATGGAACCAAAATCCAATCCCGGATCAATACAAACCACCAATTAATCAAGAAAAGAAGATAACCCGTTTTGACCCGATTCCCATGACATACAGCCAATTGTTGCGTCACCTACTCCAGAACTCAATGGTAGTCCCGAGACCCATGAAACCTATGGAACCACCATTTCCAAAATGATACAACCCAAATGCCAAATGTGAGTACCATGCAGGAGCTGTAGGACATTCCGTCGAAGATTGCCAAGCACTAAAATCTAAAGTGCAAGAATTGATTAATACAAAATGGCTTACCTTCAAGGAAGACAGTCCTAATGTGGGGAGTAATCCCTTGCCGGGCCACGGAAATTCCTCTATCAACGTCATTGAAGATGAGATAGATCAATGTGCAATTAAGAGTATGGAACATGTGAAAATCCCAATGAAAATGATCTTTGCTGAGTTAAACTTGATTGAGACGATCGACAATGAGGTAGGTTGTGCAAAAGATGATCATGTGTCGACCATAGAGCCGTGCATGGAGAATAATAGATCTTTCCCAAGACCATTGGAAATCCTCTATAGGAAAGAAAATCTTTTAGCAACTCCAAATGAACCATATCCAATAATTGTTCAGGCACCAACCCCATTTCCTTATGGAAATACCAAGGCGGTACCATGGAATTATGTTCTCACGTCTCATTTGTCCAATCATCAATTAGGTGATAGCTGTGAACCTAAGAAAATTGATGTCACCAACATTTCAGGAGTTGGTGGGATGACTCGGAGTGGTCGAGTATACGCCCCTGAACAACCTAAGAGAAAGGTGGACCGTGAGGAAAAGGGTAAAGAAGCTATGAATCATGCTATAAAAAGGCCAGAGACTAGCAAAAAGATGGTGCTTGAAGAAGAAGCTAACGAATTTTTGAAGTTTATCAAGCAAAGTGAAATTAAGGTGGTGGACCAGCTAAATCAAACCCCTTCCAAGATATCTATTCTATCTTTGTTATTAAACTCTGAAGCACATAGAAGGGCACTGATGAAAGTTTTAAATGAGGCCCATGTTACTCACAATATCACGGTTAACCAGTTTGATGGAGTTGTCGGTAATATCACCGCTAATAATTGTTTGAGTTTTAGCGATGGCGAATTACCAGCTAAAGGGACAAGGCATAATAAAGCACTACATATCTCTGTGAGATGTCATGATCATATCTCGGCACGAGTGCTAGTTGATAATGGTTCATCATTAAATGTCATGCCGAAACCGACACTCTCAAAAAGATTTGTTGATGGAACATGTATGAAGCCTAGTGCTATGGTGGTGAAAGCGTTTGATGGATCCAAGAGACAAGTTATTGGCGAGATTGACCTACCGGTTCAAATTGGACCCTATAACTTTGAGATAACCTTCCAAGTGATGGATATTAAACCAGCATACAGTTGTCTTTTAAGGAGACCGTGGATTCATGCTGCTGGAGCGGTGACATCCACTCTCCATCAAAAGCTTAAGTTTATAGTGAACAATAAGCTGGTAATAATATATGGGGAATAAGATATGATAGTGAGCCATCTATCTTCTACAGGCTACATTGAAGATACAGAGGAAGCCATAGAAACCTCTTTTCAAGCATTAGAAATTGCCAATGCTGTCTTCATGGGTGAAGGATCTCACTTAAAAGAACCAAAGTTGTCTACCACATCATTGAAGTCTACGAAATCCATGTTGGAAGGAGGAGTTTTTGCTAAGTTGGGGAAATTGTTAGATATACCAGAAAAGAATGATCGATACGGGTTGGGATATGTACCTACCAAAGTTGATAAAGAAAAGGCAATGAAAGAAAAAAAGGAAAGCAGGATGGCTCGTCTGGAAAACCATTCACAGAAGATTCCCATTTGTGACATTCGTCAAACCTTTCAAAGCGCCGGAATAATTTATGCTGACTAGGTGGCTATGGTGGAAGAAGAGCATGTTGGTGATGATACCCTCAAATTAGTGTACCCTTATCTTCCGAATACTATCCTTAACAATTGGAAGATCGTCGAGTTTCCCGTACTTGTTAATTCATGCTCAAAGTAATTATATATTTCAACTCCTTTTGATATGCCTAAGGCTATAAGGATAATTAATTAAGGCGCATGTATTTCAATTCCGTACTTATTATCAATAAATGCATTTTGGAATTCTCCAACCGTTTCTTTTCCTTTTCTTCTTAAAAGTTATAACCTTTATTCATATTTTTTTTCTTTCCTTTTTTCTTAATTTTAATAATGCAGAGTCAAAAATGAATACGTTGAAAATAGCAACGCTAGAACCCCTTCTTGTAATTTTGAACTCCCAATCAATCACGCTGATGAGGATTGTGAAGACATTTGTGAGCCTCCCCCAGAACTAGAAAGGTTAGTTGAACAGGAAGCTAAGATAATCCAACCCTATCAAGAACCTGTTGAGGTGATCAATTTGGGGACTGAATGTGATAAGAAAGAAATTAAAATTGGTATGTCTATGAAAGGAAGTGAACGAGAAAAGTTGGTTAAACTTTTATTTGACTACGTGGACGTCTTTGCATGGTCATATCAGGATATGCCTGGGCTAGATACTAACATAGTTGAACACAAGCTACCACTCAAGCCTGAATGTGCTCCGATTAAACAAAAATTGAGGAGGATGAGGCCTGATATGTCACTTAAAATTAGAGAAGAGGTCAAAAAGCAATTTGATGCTGGTTTCTTAGCAGTAGCAAAATATCCTCAATGGGTGGCTAATATTGTCCCAGTTCCAAAAAAGGATGGAAAGGTTCGAATGTGCGTTGATTATCGGGATTTGAATAAAGCAAGTCCTAAAGACGATTTTCCTTTGCCTCATATTGATGTCCTAGTAGATAGCACTGCTCAATATTCTCTTTTTTCCTTCATGGATAGTTTTTCAGGATACAATCAAATCAAGATGGCTCCCGAGGATATGGAGAAAACCACATTCATTACACAATGGGGAACTTTTTGTTATAAAGTGATGCTATTTGGATTGAAGAATGGTGACATTGTTTCATGACATGATGCATAAGGAGATAGAGGTTTATGTGGATGATATGATTGCAAAATCCCGGACCGAAGAAGACCACGTGGTTAACCTTCAAAAGTTATTTGTGTGACTAAGGAAGTTCAGACTCCATTTAAACCCTGCTAAATGCACTTTTGGCGTGAGATTAGGCAAGTTACTGGGGTTTATCGTTAGTCAAAAAGGGATAGAAGTGGACCCAGATAAAGTAAGAGCAATACAAGAAATGTTGGCTCCACGCACGGAAAAAGAAGTTCGTGGCTTTTTGGGGAGATTGAATTACATTGCCAGATTCATATCAAATCTAACTGCAACATGTGAGCCAATTTTCAAGTTGCTGCACAAAGACCAAAAGGTTGAATGGAATGAGAATTGTCAAAAAGCTTTCGAGAAGATTAAACAATACTTGTTAAAACCTCCAATCCTGATACCTCCAGTTCCTGGAAAACCACTTATTATGTACTTAACAGTACTTGATGGGTCAATGGGTTGTGTGTTGGGGCAACATACAAGGATTGGCATGAAATGCTTCCCTTTGCATTACATGGCTATAGAACGTTTGTTCACACCTCAACAGGGGCAACTCCTTTCTCATTGGTGTATGGAATGGAAGCGGTACTTCCCATTGAAGTTGAAATCCCCTCGATCAAGGTCTTGATGGAAACAAAACTAGAAGAGGCAGAGTGGGTTCAATCACGATTTGACCAATTGAATCTCATTGAAGAAAAAAGAATGATAGCTCTGTGTCATGGTCAATTGTATCAAAAAAGACTTAAAAAAGCCTACGAGAAAAAAGTTCGTCCTCGAGAGTTTCAAGAAGGAGACTTGGTGTTGAAGAAAATATTGCCCATAAAAAAGGATTCTCGTGGAAAATGGACCCCGAATTACGAGGGACCATATGTGGTGAAAAAATCTTTCTCTGGGGGAGCTCTTATACTCGCAGAAATGGATGGAGAAGAACTTCCACTTCCAGTAAACTCAGACGCAGTCAAAAGATATTATGCTTGAAAAAATATAGGCTCGCTAGGTCGAAAACCTCAAAAGGCAACCTAGGCAAAAGTTAGAGCATCCTGATGGATTGAAAACTTGAAAGAGCGGTCTATGCAAAAGTTAGGGATATATAAAAAAAAAAGGAATAAAAAGAATCAAGCAGTTCAAACTGGGGCAATTATTATTCTTGGGTGCTGATCAACAGGAGTCCTAAATTACAAGAATGATTAGCGTTTGTTATCCCTTCAACTAAACATGAACACACTCATCCCTACCTCAATTATTTTTGTTCCCAATATAGTAATGTACTTTTTTCAATGTTGTACATTACCCTTTTTCTTTTTCTTTTATCTTCCATTCCCTAAGCTAATTTAGTCTCATGGTTGTTTGTTCTAGCATTTTAAAAAAAAAATGTTATTTTATGATAATAAATATTGGAATTTGAAGTAGGTGTAAACAAAAAATATTTTAATTATTTTGATATTTGAAAATATATACACGGAAACTTGATAGACTCTTAACATTTATGGGGATGTCAACAAAAAAAAAGGGGGCAATCATTTTAGACAATGTACTTTGTTTTGCCTCTAAAAAAGTCACACGAGATGTATAGAGTCATCATACAAAAAAGGCTGTTATCTTTATTCATTCATTGAATCTTGTGGGTGCACAGAATCGTATAAGGATCGAGGAATTAAAAAAATGAACAAAGATTTTATCTATATTGCAAAACACATTATTCATGCATTTTGCATTCATATTTTTTGTCCTACTCAAGCATGACTTATGCATTTTCATTCACTCAACAACCTTTTGCAATGCATAATGAGTGAATCATGCATATTTAATATTTATACTCAATAGTCTTTGTATTACATTACTCATTATACATTATGCGTTTTTGTTACGATTATCATAAATATATTCTCTAAAAAAAAATATCTCTTTCTTTATTTATCTCCTAAACTAGACCTATGTATTGGCCGTGGTTTACATTTTTCTGACGGTCATTCTTTAATTCTTGTCGATCTACGCATCGGTAACCAATCCGAAGACGGTCATTCTTTAATTCTTATCGATCTACGCATCGGTAACCAATCCGAATACGGTCATTCTTTAATTCTTATCGATCTACGCATCGGTAACAAATCCGAAGAAGATCATTCTTTTATTTTTGTCGATCTACGCATCGGTAACCAATCCGAAGACGATCATTCTTTAATTCTCGATCTACACATCGGTAACTAATCCGAAGACGGTCATTTTTTAATTCTTGTCGATCTATGTATCGGTAACCAATCCGAAGACGGTCATTCTTTAATTTTTGTCGATCTACGCGCATCGGTAACCAATCCGAACACGATCATTCTTTAATTTTGGTCCATCTACGCATTGGTAATTCGAAGACGATCATTCGGATTTAATTTGTTTTCACAACTTATTTACAACTTATTTAGACAAAATTTAGGTTCTTATATTTAATTACCTTTTACAACAATAATATTCATATGATAATATTCATATTTTCTAGTAAATACAATTAAATAGGGGCAGCTGTAGTACCTCAATTTTGTCCGACTAATTAAAAATATTTTAAAAAAATAATAATAGAAATATTTTGCACTTATTATCATTATTATTAAGTAAAACAAAAAAAAGTTTTTAAATTTGGTATTCAATTTATATGTGTTTTCGTTACATTACAATTAACACATAAAATAAAATAATTAATTAAAATAATTATAAAAAAAAAATAGAAGGGTTTACTTGTTGCACTTTCTTTCTCCATTTTTTCTTTTTTCCTATTGTCACAATCATGCTCTATCTTTACAACCATGCTTCCTCTTTATTTTTTATTTTATTTTTGTTTTTATCTTAATAAAGGTATTATTTTCACCATTTAAACACTTAATCAAAAAGCCTAGCCACTTATTTCCTTAAAGATTTGAAGTTGCTTCCTTTTTATTTTTATTTTTTTTGTTTTTATCTTAACAAAGGTTTTATTTTCACCATTCAAACACTTAATCAAAAAGGCTAGCCACCTATTTCCTTAAATGTTTGAAGTTGCTTAATTTTTGAGTTAAAACAATGAAAAATCCAGGACCCAGTTTTACATCATAAACACTTGGATTAACCACTTAGTGCTATAAATTGAGAACAAAAAATCACTAAAGAAAGGGAGATTTTCTAATCACGAAAGAAAAACACAAGAAAATAGAGAGAGTAAGGAGTAGAAGACAAATAATAAATCAAAAGAGAAAAAACAAACACATCATTAGGAAGGAAAAACAAACAGAAAAAAGAGATTAAGGTATTTCTTTCATCTTTACTCTACAAATCAATGTATTTGTTATTCAAATTATGAATGAAAAATGAAACTTGTTGTTTTTATACAAAAATTATGTTTTGATTTGTGGGAGTATAAACAAAAATAAGTTATGAAGAAAAGAGTAGAAAATATAAGACTAAAAACTCAAACCTCTAACGATGGTGTCGTCGAAGAAACAATATTTTTTGCCGCCTTGCTCACCCTCTCGATCTATTTTTCTTTCTCTCAATGTTTTGTTTTCTTTCTCTAAATCTCTTTCTCCCTTTCAATCCTCATACTTCTCTATTTAAATATTTTCTCTTCCCTTTTTGTTCTTTTTTTTTTCTTTTACGGTTATCTTTTCTGTTCTTTCTATTATGTTTGCCATGAAATGAAATGTGTTGGGCCTTGCTCTTATTCTGTTTGCTATTCTCCTACTGTACCTGTGTTCCAGCCATGCTTCCTCCATTTTCTGCATGCTATGTCTATTCATCCTATTGATGTAACCACTACTAGTACCTTTTGACAATTAAACCTTTTTTTGTTTTTTAAAACTACAGTTATACTCTTTCTAAAAATTTGAATTTAATTTATTTATTAGTTCAATATCAAATTCTATAAAAATAAAAAAAAACAAATAAGTATTGCATTTAAAAATTAGTTAATTGAAATATTTTTAAACACGTATTTATTTCAACAACACATTAAAAATAAATAATTGATATTCATATTTAATAGTAAAGAGAAATAAATATATTTAAGTTAATACTAATTTTGCACAATTAATTATAGGTAACCATATTTTAACGGATGTCATAGGGTGCTGATATATTCCCTACGCATAATCGACTCTCGAACTCAAAATTTGGTTTCAAAGACCATTTTTTTTTCTTGGGTTTCCTAATGTTTTCCCTATTTTAAATAAAATTTGGTGGCGACTCTATTGAATTCGAGAAACACTCGAAATTTATGCCGCGACAATAGAGAAAGAAACAAACATGTGTGAGAGAGAGAATTTATATTTCTTTTGTTTCTCATGTGTTTTTTTTTTCATTGAAAGTAGTAATCTTATTCAAGACCATGTCTAATATTAAATATAAATGCATTTTTCAACTAATATTCGACCTTTAGATCAATCACATTATGGGAGATTAACTCATTCCGCAAGACTAACCTTCGTTGGTAAAGAGAATTCCTTTTAAAAACTAAAGATTTATCGTATATATTATGAAAAACTTCATGTACACAAGTAACATATCAAACTACTAACCACGTTAAATTCGATTATCTACTAACTGTTTCAAACTATATCGAAGTATATGTATGGTGTTTATTCTTTCAATGATACACGTGTCACAAAAGGTAGTAACAACCATTCAAATTCTATATTCTAAAAGTAATTTCTATATTCAATAAGCTTGTCATAGACCAAGAGTTCCTCCACAATAAATTTTAAAGTCTTGGTATATAGTTAATAGCGGAGCTTCAACTTGGTCAAATGGATAAGTAAAAAATAAAATATTGTATTATATATAAGAATTTTCATTTGTAAATTTATCAAAATATATTACCGATCAAATTCTTAACGCTCATTATAATGAGGTAATAGATTAAATTTAGTTGACATTTTTAATAATAAGAATTATTTTTTAAAAATCTAATTTTTTTCAAATACTAAAATTTTTAAAGTTTAATTTTATGTTTTGTAATGTCAGCACATCACAAATATTCATAAGTGTGACTTTAGAAGTAATTATAATAAAAGTGAAATAGTTGTATTAATCTGACGATTATGATTAATTGACAGTGTAAAATATCTTTATATCATCGATATATAAAAATTAAATTCAAATTTTTATACTATTAATACAATTTTCTTAACTACAAAAGGACAAAAATAATATATATAATCATTAAAATATATTTAAATACAACACATCGTTTTAAATACCAATATTAACATAGTATTAATAAAAGATAATAGTTTGATTTGACTAAAAACATCCGACAAAATAAAGAATTTTTATTTATATAATGACAAATTAATAGATTTACAAAATTATGAACTAGACTATCAGAGGTAGCTTGGTTGAAAGAATATGCTATCCTTTTTGCTCTTTATTATACTTTTTCTCAATCAAACAAATTATATTAGAATTACAAAATAGTAAGAGCAGACAAACATAGTAAATCTTTATTTTTTAATTAGCTTAAAAATTTATAAGGTTTGAAATGTAATAGTGTGTTCAACACTTAGGAAGGTTAGCTGGGGGAGGAGGCACTGTAGTTGAAGGAGTAGGCCCATTTTCAACCTCAAAAGCCATCGCCAATCCCCATGGCAAATGTGTTTCCAAATGACAATGTACAAGCCAAACACCTACATAATATTTAAAGTAGAAGATAAATTAATTAGAATATAGAAATGCACGTGTGCAAGATTTGAAATTTAGAATTCCAAAAAATATAAATAGTTTGACCCAGAAAACGTGTGAGATCAGACAATTAATATTCTGATTTGACGAAATCAACTCTAAAATATATTTCAAAACAACTTATAGATATATAAAACCAACCTGGATTATTTGCTTGAAATCTAATAACAGACCATCCTCCCACTGGCACAGAAATAGTGTTACGTAATTGAGGATTAAAAAAATTAAATTTTGGTTGATCTCTAGTGGAGTTGTAATTCCCAAAACCTTGAGCTAAAACATGAAAATTGAAGCCATGAATGTGAATAGGATGATTCTCTGTGCCAAGAATAGCTGTATTCTGAAGCACAATCTGAATCGTTGAATTGAACTTCAAAGTCTTCACCTTTGTGGATTTATGTGGAAAGGCAATTAGGGAATCATTACCATCAAGTAAAGATAAGGCAGGGTCAGTATAGTTAAATACAAATGGTGGTTGATTTGGAAAATCTTTGGTGTACACACCACTAATATTGTGGTAAAATGCTTCCAACATGGAGAAACCTCTTCCTCGAGGAAGAACAAATGACTCATTATTCATGCTGGCAGCAAGTCGAGAATTTAATACTAAACAACTATCTGGTGCATGATTGATGCATTGTTCTAGACCAATCCCAAATATAATGAACATATGTTCGTCCACTTTACGTGGAACTGGAACCCAATGTGGACCACCTACCAACCCTGTTTAAAGAGATACAAGTTTAGAATTATGTTTCTTCATAAAAAAATAAAAATATAATTAAATAATATTTATCATACCTGTAACATTGGTGTAAAACTTATGAGCTGTTGGTGTATCAAAGGGATCAGGTAGAATTGGCATTTTAGGTGTTGTTTGGGAGGCACCATCATAAACAACAACACCTCTAGTGGTTATATTATTGATTGCAACATTTGAAGAACGGTAAGGAGTGAAAACCATGTAATAAGAACCTACGGCTTGGTTTGCTTTGAAGAGAACATCAACGGTTTGACCAGGTGCCAACACCACAACATCGGTCTCATAGTGTTGTGTATAACAAGCATCCATAGCCACAACCGTGAAACTATGGTTTGCTATCTTAAAGAAGTGTTGTTGATTGAGTGCAGCATTGATAAGGCGTAGTAAATAGGTTTTTCCTTGCTTAACCTTCAACTTGTAAGTCTCTGAAATATAGATAAAAGATCGATATTATTAGATTGAATATCGTATTTCAAGTTCAAATTTGGAATCTGATAGTTATCCGTGTGAATTTCTAATAATATTTACTATCTCGTCTATAAACAAAAAAAAAATCCAAAGTATTAAATTGAATTGCGTGTTTTTAAAATTATATTTAGTTTTGTCTTTAGTGCATATGTGATTGTTTGATCTTTAATCGAACGGTCTAGATTTCAAGTTTGTATTTTTTAATGTAGTAATAATAATAATAATAAAATTAGTTTGAAATTTAGATGATCCTACCTTAATAACTACTGCATATGGGTAGACGTATTATATGACTTTTGTGTAAAAAATAGTAATATGGACTATTAAAATTGATTTTCAAATCTTGTGGTACTTTAAAAAGGTTTAGTTCCAACTTTATAAAAGTAAGCATGACATATCCTAATGCATCTCTATTTGAGATGCAAGTCATGCTATTTTTATCTAATAACCTAGATTTATTATTGTGTGATTACATAAATAAAACCCGAATTTGTTTAATTACTTGAACATAATGGATATAGTTGAAGTTGAAGATAAAGCTTAATTACCAGAGCAATTATACAAATCACCAAGGAAGCCATTAATAGAGGACGCATCTGATTCCAGTGGAGGGTTACCAGTTTCTGTTGCATTTCTCTCAACATCTACAACATTTGCACTCCACCACTCCCCTGCAATTAATTAGTTACGATCTATCAATTACAATGATACTTAAAGATTTTAATTTAGACACTATAAAATAATCTTACATAGACATCCACTCAAAAATTTTACCATTTTTATGTTTGCATATCTATTTTAGAAAACATTTAATATTATAATATAAAGTTGAATTAAATTACACTCGAAGAATTACACTAATTCTTACTCTTAATCAACAACGTTACATGAGAAAAATATTTTTTAAAATTAACTAATGGATTGAAAATTATTATCATATTTTGAATACAGATCAACAAGTTAGTCCGCAATATTTAGTGTTATTTGATTGAATTTTTTTGTCTCTCAAATTCATAAAGATAATGCAATAATTAAGAGAAGATCAAGATATAATGGGGGAATAAATAGTACCAAGCAATATGGGAACTTCTTGATAAACTTTGGGGAAGGGGTATGGGTGTCCCAGTCGTGGCTTAATGATAAGGGCACCATGAACAGTAGCCCGTAGAAAAGAAGCATGGGCATGCCACCAAAGTGTTCCTTCTTGTCCTGTTAAGTTAAATTTGTAGGTATAACTTCCTCCAGATGGTATTGGGCATTGAGTTACATACTCTGGACCATCTGACCAGGGAGTTAAAAATTGAATAATTCCATGCCTGCATATAATATATTGTATAATGTACCCAAATTTAGAATTTCATATAAAAAATTACATCCTATATACTGTATATCATAAGAGCAAAATATACACCAGTAAAAAAAAAGAGCAAAATATACTACTTTTTTTGACATATATGTTATTGTTTTTTATTAAAAAAAAGTTACTTAACATTATAATATTTTTAAAATTATTTTGTATGGAAATTATTTTTTTAAAATAATTCAATATATATAATTACTTTTAAATTTATCATGTTTAAGTTAAATTTTATTTATTTCCCCTAAAATCTCAGCTACTTTTATGTTTAAATACATTTAAACATTTTTCAGGTCAAAGTTCCTTTGTTCAACAAACTTCACCCACTTTTATATGATCAAATTATTTTTTTCAATGTTTTCTTTTTTGGTAGACTTGTATGTATTATTAAATACATGCAATTAATACAAGTTTTGTTTCCTTACACATTATAAATTTTATTATTTCTTTGGATATTAGTCTTTCTAAGTTTTTTTTTTATTATTATTAATATAATTTATTACAGTGTTAAAATGATAAATGCATGGGTAGAGGTGTCAATACAATTAGGATGTCTAGATAATCTTGAGATGTTTTTTCATTCTAATTTTTTATTTTAAAAAAATTAAATAGAAGCAAAAACAAAACATGCAACAATGAATCACTTTTGTCAAACGACGACACAACTCATAACTCATAAGTATGATGGAAATGAACAATTTCTGTTTTGTTTTCTCTTGAATATTTCAACAGAGAATATTCTTTCTTCAGAAAAACAGAGAATATTCAATCAACCATTAGAGTTGGGCCAGTCCAAGAGGCTGAGAATAAAGCAACCCCCTTTATACCTCAATATTTTAATTTAGGCCTTAAATTCATTTTTTATTTAATTAAAAGTATTTGTTTAATTAGTGTTTATTTTTTCAAGTCTTATAGTATTAATTAATCTCACTCACTATTTCTACTACTCATTGATTTTTTTGTAGTATTATAGAAACTAATATTCACCAAAAATATTATTAAAAACTAACCGACGTACAATTTTTTGTTTGTTTTTAAATTACTTCAAATTTTTCTTTAGGTTAGACGGTTGACGTTGATTAAGTTACATAAAATAATATTTTAACCTAGTTTTATAAGAGTAAATTTTGTATAAGTGTTAAAAGAGTAAATTTACTCCTAATAAAAAAGTAAATTTGAATTTGCATAAATTTATATGTATTGTCAAAAGTAAAACTGACTTAAAACTAATTATAATGCATTAAAAGAGATAACTCAAGTCAATAATATATGCATGAATGTGTAATAACTTACATGAATTTAAGAATAATGTTTGCAACATAATTTTTAGAGTTTAATTTGTATACACATATATACAGTTGAAAAATCCTGACTTGAGTAACTTTATAAGTAGTAATGACAAAAATCAAATATTTATAATCATTTAAGAGTTATATTAACGACAACGTAAAAATTATTTATACCGATATTGTATATAAATTAAATTTTAATTTTTAAAAAACACTTTCTAATATTATGTATTTTATTGGTCCCTTCAAAAAATATTTTATTAATTAAAAATCATATAGAGTCGACTAAATTTATATAGAACCCACTTAATAGTCACAATATTCTAATATGAGATTTAAATTATATCTTTGGAGGTTAAGTGAATATGTTGTAGCACTCAAAAATTTAATATGTATGTACTCATTGAGAAATTGTTAGTCTCAGTTCAATATTTTAGATATTTGTATATATATTTAAAAAGATAAAATGTTGATATATCAAAAGTAAGAGATCCATATTGACAAGTAAAAACAAATTACACGGTTAGTGGGTACAGAATAAACTGTAATAAATGTAAAACATTTTATATTATTAGTCAACTATGATTACATAAATAATCTTGAACTCAAACCATGGTGTGCTTTCTCCTCTAATATAAAAAGAATATATTAATTCAGAGTTGGTGAGAAAAATGTTACCAATGAATAGTAAGATTGTAAGGTGACTTGTTGAATACGTGGATGACAACAGAGTCACCCTCTCGAGCATTGATTGTTGGTCCTGGCAAACTTCCATTGACGGCTGTGATCACTTGTGGAAGACACAATCGCTCAACATTAATATCCTCTATCTGCATCAAATTGAAATTTCGATTAATATTTCCATGTTCTCAAAGATTAATTGTAATGAAAGCATCGAAAAATATAAGTTGCCTTAATATTGTTTTATACAATTATTTTAAAAATAAAATAAAATGGAAGCTACAAGACAATCTAATAATTAAAAGTGAAAATAAAAATTAAAAAAATATTAAAATGAAATATTTATATGTCCATATACTTTGGAAAAAATGTTTCTATTTTTCTTTTTAATTATAAAATTTTTATTTAATTTTGCAATCTAGTTTTAGAGATTTATACAAAGAAACACTATAAACAATTTTTATTATTTTTGAAATCCGAAAACAAATTTTGCCCATATATTTATTTCTTTCATGAAGCTCGTATAAAAGTGCTTAAAATGTATAACTGCACTACGTATACTAGCTTCTATATCTGGACTATATACAGAAAATTTAATCATAAAGACTTCAATATCCTATCAAAAACCAACTTGCTTAAAAGTTAAAAGTAATAGCATAGATTACACCTAAATATGTAATATCTATATCATTTTTTTCACACAATATAGTCTAATTAAGCTAGCTTGCAACTATATATTGCAAAGGAAGAAAAGAGAGAAGTAATTAAAAGGAACCCATTAATACATTGAAAGTGTGTTCCACGATGGCAGCTGAAGCGAAGGAATAAGCTAATAATAGAAAAGCAAAAGGCCATGCAAGAGAAAACACAAAACGTTTCATATTTGTAAAGTTTAATGAAATGAAGTAATATAAATCTTTGTCTATATGTTGTTATGTTGAAACATAATTAGGAGTCTCAATTATATATAGAGAGAGAACATCTAACCCGTTTTATTTGACGTTTTCATCATTCCGCGTATTAGGTTTGTGCTGTGCGATTTGATAAAAATTAAACCTTTGAATTTTCGTTGGATTAAAAGGAGGCTGCAAAATTCTTTGTAAAAGATTTCCAGTGGGAAGAAAAATGGAAATTCGTTAATAACTTGTTATTATCACCTAAATTGGAAATTTGGAACATAAGGTGATTCTAGTTTTGACTATATGGCCTAGAAAAACTGACCCTTGTCATATTTATTATTATTATTATTATTATTATTATTATTATTATTATTATTATTATTATTATTATTATTATTATTATTATTATTATTATTATTATTATTATTATTATTATTATTATATATATTATTGTCATGCTATTATACTAATGCTACTACATTGTAACTTCGTTGTTTTAAATTTGTCAACATTTACTACTGCTACGTGGGGAAAATTTTAATATAACTATAATCGGTCAAATTTTAATTTACTATTGCTACTTGAAGATACTTATTAGGCTTAAACCATAGACGTTGTTTTATGAAAGTTGGAATTCACAGTCTTTTTCAATCTCATATAATGTTGAAAAAGTGATTCAATTGATGTTTTTAAATGTAAGAAAAAAATGAATGTATCTTTTAAAATTAAACTTGTTACATAATCACTTAAAGTTTGAGTATTTTTTAAGTGCGACTCAATAATAAATCATATGTTGTACTGATTTACCGAAGTAGTCGGCCGCTGCGTGCTAGTTAAAGTTAATTTGATTATTATTCATTGGGGAAACATGTTGTCAATTTGCTATGTAAATTGTATAGTATATATTATTTAGGTTTACGTGTTTGAGCGAAGTTAATTCTAATCTTTGCTTTAGTTACCGTGAAGTTTGAATGTTTCACATAATTTTATATAGTTTCTGTGATCAATATTCAACGAAAAAGAAGTCACTTTTTAAATAAATAAATAAAAAAAAAGAAATCATTGTACAATGTATATGTGCAGGTATGTTACATTGTTAAGTATTATTTATTAAACATGTCAAAAAAAATATTATTATTAACCAACTCTTACATTCAAATCTGTTTAATTTTTTCCCGTACAATATATGGTACAATACGTGTGATCAATATTCAACAAAAAAGAAGTCACTCTTTTTTATACCAAAACAAAGAAAGAAGTCACTCTTTTTGTACAACAAAATAAGTCACTTTTTGTAAAAAGAAAGTCATTGTACAATGTATATGTGCAGGTATGTTACATTGTTAATTATTATTTATTAAACATGTCAAAAAAAAATTATTTATTAACCAACTCTTACATTCAAATATGTCTAAATTTTTTTGCGTACAATATATGGTACAATATGTATATGTGCACGGATGTTACATTGTTAAGTATTATTAATTAAACGTGTAAATAAAGTATTATTTATTAAACAACTTTTATATTTTAAACATTCTTAATTTTCATACATCTATTTAATATTTTTTTCTTTTTTTATCACATCATTATTATATAATATATATCACATCATTCTCTGATTCTATCCGTCTCAATGTGTCAATATTTAGATTTTAAATGTATACAACATTTCCTTTTATCAAAGTAGTACCATAATTATTATTAGACAGATTACTATAATAAGACTTTTATATCCATACACATTACTATACTAATTCGTTTTGTTTTAAACATTTCATTGTAATTTTCTAGATGCTTATAATTATGATCTCAATCAACTTCTGAGAAGGTAATAGAAATAATAATTTTGTTTAGAAAGTTTGTTTCCACTTTATTAATTACAGAGAGTAATAGAAATAATAATAGTTTAGGAAGCTGGTCACCACTTTATTAGAAGTTAATTACAACTCTCTTAAAACGAAACATAAAATCTTATTTAAGGGAATGACATTAGAGGCACCGTCAAAACTTGGGCGATGGAATTTAGGAGGCAATAAATGTTGAAACATATAGGATGTTAGTGTGAATTTAAAAATGGTTGAACTCCCACATTGAAAAACTATCATTTGTTGAATAGTTTTCATCACTATATAAGCAGTGTTAAAACTTTTGTTGAAGTCTCACATTGAATAGAAAACATATGTGGGTTTACTTCCATCACTCTATAAATAGCACATCAAAGTTGGATGCAATTCTCAACTTTCTATTTTCTCCCTTTTATATTCTGCTCGATATATTTCCGAGTCACTTCTCCCATTTCATTTTGTCCCTTCGAGTTATAGTGGTTCTAATACCACTTTCTTTAAGAGCGGTTTTTATGTTGTAGTCCCTTTAATCTTCGATTTTTGAGTGGTTACAATACCATTGTCCTTTTAGAGCGGTTTTTATGTCGTATTTCCTTCGATTTTGAGTGGTCCTAATATATCAATGCCCTTTTAGAGCGGTTTTTATGTCGTAGTCCGTTCAATTTTGAGTGGTCCTAATATCACAGTCCTTTTAGAGCGGTTTTTATGTTGTAGTCCCTTGATTTTGAGTGGCCCTAATACCCAATCCTTTTTTAGCGGTTTTTTGTGCCGTAGTTTTTTTAATTTATGAGTCATAGTACCATATTGTGAGTGGCTTTAACCGCCATATTGAGGGTGTAATTCTAGAACGGTTTTTTACGGTGTAGTGGAACTCCGATACAATGTATCTAGGCTGTTTTATCCTAGGGACTTCATGGTTGGTAGTCTGCCTTGTATAATTTGGGCAGTGTCGCGAAACGTCTTAAAGAGAGAGACCTAGTCCGCAAATCAACCCAATAATATTTTCTGTGGCATAAATTGATTTTTATACAATTTTCGAAATTCAAACACAACAATTTTAAGACGTTTCTTTCTGCCATGTCAACCGAAGAGATTACTGAATCTGGTTCTGAAAAAACAATTTCATGAGGCCAAACAGAAAAGGATAAGAAAGCTGAAGACTAAACTCATGGGAGGATAATGATTACCTCTATAACAATTATATTCTTAATGGACTAGCTGATGATCTGTATGAATACTACAGTTCCATCAATACTGCTAGACAAGTTTGGGATGCAATAAAGAAGAAATATGATACCAAGGAATTTGGAGCTAAAAAGTGTGTAGTCGCTACCTCAAATATCAGAGTATCAGATGACCGATGACAGATCCGTGAAAATTCATTCCTATGAAATTCAGAAGATAGCTCATGAGATCATCTCTTAAGGTATGACTTTAGATGAATTTCAAATTGATTGTTATTATCCAAAAATTTCCACTTTTTGGAAGGATTTCAAAAATTTCTCTCAAGCATAAAACAAAAGAACTTTCTCTAAAGAGTATGATAACCCGTCTCTAGATATAAGAAAAAAAACCTTGTTTATTATTTTTTCTTCTTCTAAATAAGGCAAAGTTTACTTACACATGAGACATGTTTAAATTAAATGTTGAAATTAAGATTGTCTCCTTTTGTTTACATGTTGTGTGATTTTAATATTTGACATGTTAGACTATGTCATGTTAACACATGTGATTTCAAAATTTAGTAATTTAGGTTTTATTCCAAAGTTATCTTTAAATGATTTTGTAGTCAAGCTAAAATAACTAAGAGTTCATATAAATTTGTAGTTAGAGAATATGAGTTTTTAGATTTATTACACTCCGATATATGTGAACTTGATGGGATGTTAACAAGAAGTGAAAAATGTTATTTTATCACTTTTATTGACGATCATTCTAACTATACTTTTGTATATCTAATGAAAAATAAAAGTGAAGTGTTTGACATGTTTATGATCTTTGTAACTGAAATTGAAAATCAATTTAGTAGAAAGATTAAGAGGTTTCGTAATGATAGAGGAACTAAATATGATTCTAGTTCATTTAATGAGTTTTATGAATTGCGTGAAATTATACATGAAAAAAACTACACCATATTCACCTGAAATGAACGGTAAAATTGAAAGAAAGAATAGAACTCTTACAAAACTAGTTGTTGCAATTATGCTTAACTCTAGTGCTGCATCTCACTAGTGGAGGAATTTAGTTTGACTATTTTCTATGTTTTAAATAGAGTTCCTAAATCTAAAAACAAAACATTTCCTTATGAGATAGTGAAGAAAAGATGGTAGAACTTGTCTTATTTTCGAACTTAGGGTTGTCTGGCTTTTGTCAGAATCCCCGACCCCAATCGAATTAAACTCGCCAGTAGAGGCTATGAATGTGTACTCATTGGGTATGCAGTAAATAGTAAAGCGTATATGATTTATGACTTAAATGCGAAAGTAATCATTGAGTCAAATGATGTTGACTTCTATGAAAGTAAATTCTTTCAAATCGAGAAATAATGGGGGCAACGAATCAAGTCATGTTCCTACGACAACAAGCACTAAAAGCAGCAAACAAGAAGAAACAGAAACTCAAAGAAGTAAGAGAGTCAGAGTTGCAAAAGATTATGGATCCGATTATACAACCTATACTTTTGAAGAGGATCCTGCAAATCTTAAAGAAGGCTTGTCATCATTAGATGCAGATTTCTAGAAATAAGCTATAAACGATGAGATGGATTCTCTAGAGTCTAACAATACCTGAATTTTGGTAGACTTGCCTCCTAGTTGCAAACCAATAGGTTGTAAATGGATTTTGAAAAAAAAAACAAAAACCCAATGGAACTGTTGATAAATACAAGGCACGTCTTGTAGCCAAAGGTTTTAGACAAAGAGAAAATATAAATTTCTTCGATACTTTTTCACCAGTCACTAGAATAACATCCATTAGGGTACTCGCTTCATAACATGGTGATACACCAAATGGATGTTAAAATAGCTTTTTTAAATGGTGATCTGGAAAAAGAAATCTATATGGAATAACCTGAAGGTTTTGTAGTTCATGGACAAGAAGACAAGGTCTGTAAGTTAGATAAATCTCTATATGGTCTTAAACAAGCTCCTAAGCAATGACATGGAAAGTTTGATAACTTGATTATATCGAATGAGTTTAAAGTGAATGAAAGTGACAAATATATTTATAAAAAATCTGAAAATTGCATTTGTAATATCATATATCTCTATGTACACGACTTACTCATATTTGGTTCAAACATTTATGCTGTAAATATTGTGAAATCATTGTTGAGTAACAACTTTGATATGAAAGACCTCGGAGAAGCGAGTGTGATCCTAAGAATCAAGATTTTCTTTGGTTCAGTCTCACTATGTTAAAAAGATCCTAAAGAAATATAAATACTTTGATTTTAAACATGCTTGCACACCATATGATTCAAGTGTGAAATTTTTCAAGAACACTGGTGAAAGTGTTAGACAAACTGAATATACGAGCATCATTGGCAGCCTTAGGTATGTTAAGACAAACTCTCAATTTTAAAGTTTTGATGAAAATAAACAAAGGTTAATTAAAAGATTGTTAATTATAATTCTAAGTATATTGTTAATTTAACTTGTGCTTTTGAGTGTGTTAATTCAAAGATAGGTTTCAAAAGAATCAAAGAAAACAGCAGCAAAGAACATTCTTCACATTCTGGAAAACGGAGAATGTTCGCCAGGCTGTGACAGCATAAAGACCCAACTTTCTCCATCACTTAATTAAAGTTGTTGGCTCTGGAAGTTACATGAATATGATCACTACATGGCAGAGAACACATAGGATCTATTCAAATCAAAGAGGACATTCGAATTGCAAAAGAAAAAGACTCTCAAACAAGTCTGTCCAGACAGTTCTGGAAATGACTGTCAAGACTGTTAAAACAATCTTGAAGTTAAAGTCAGTTTCCAATATGGCCACAGAAACGTCCAGATTGATTATCAGCCTCCAAGGATACCTAAAGTACTAAAAGTATAGAATGATCATCAATCTCCAGTCAGTTTTTTAAAAGCTTTAGTACAAGCTTCTTACATCAAGCTTTCATGATCGTTTTCAATCTGTTTTGAATGGTTCAAAGCTTCAGTTCAAACTAGCAATATTATCTCTTATCAGAAGCATTAGAGGATCATTAAATATTCAAGAAAGTTGGATTCAAAATGCAACATACAGCTCAGCCTAAACAAAAAATAAAAAGAGTCAAAAGTGGATTATTTTTATTTAAAAATAATGCCTCTGGTCAAGTCAGATAAAGGCATTAACAACGACTATATTGGCCTTCATTAAATGCTCTAAAGCCTATAAAAGGAAGGCCACAACTCAAGGAAAACTCAGAAGCTCAAGTGCTAACAAGTTTCTCCAAATCATTCACATTCACATACTTGAAATTCTGCAAATCATTTACAGAATCAGTTGTAGTTAAATTCTTCTTACTCTGATATATTCATACTGATTTATCTGTAAAAGAATCGAAATCTCAAACAAGAGTTGAGACATTTCAGATTCTAAACAATCTCATTATTATTGTAAAACTCAAACTATAAGAGTTTAATATAGTTTGAGGTAGATTGTAAGAAATCCTATGAAGACAGATAGGTGATTTGATTAATCTGATACCAGGTGGAATTAGATTAAGTTCTGTAAACAAAGATCAAGGTTGATCTAGGCTAGGTGCTGTAAAACCAAGAAGGTTCTTGTTTTAAACACTTAGTGGAAAATCTAACAATTGTGGGGACTGGACGTAGCCCAAGTTGGGTGAACCAAGATACATCTGTGTGTGGTATTTCTTATCTTTAATCTCCTTATCAAGTTTGATTGTTTTTAAGATTAAAATACAAAACCGTTTTTCTGTTTTACACACTAATCTGAACGTTCTCCGTTTTCTGATAAAACTAAGAACGTTCTCCATTTTTCTGCTTCCTTAACCAAGAACTTTCTTGAGTTTAAAACTGAAGTTTTTCAGGAAATTTTAAAAAGGGAGATTTACAATTCAAACCCCCCTTCCTTGTAAATCAATTTTGCTACTTCAATTGGTATCAGAGCAAGGTCTCTAAAAAGAACACCTAATTAGTGTTAGAGAAAAATATCCAGAAAATGTCTAAAGCAAAATACATTGTTGAGGGAGGATCCTCAAACAGACCACCATTCTTTGATGGTACTGATTATTACTTTTGGAAAAACAAAATGCAATTGTTTCTCAAATCACAGGACACAGGCATGTGGAACATCATAATAAATGGAAATCATGTTCCAAGAGTGAATCAAGAAGATCCAGCTTCAACAGAAAAGAAAGAAGCAGACTAGACTCCTGATGATAAAGCTAAGGTACTGCTAAACTCTAAAGCTCATTTATTCTTATTGTGTGCTTTGAGCAGGGAAGAAAGTGAAAGAGTAGACGAATGTAAAACTGATAAAGAAGTATGGGACACATTACAAACTCACCATGAAGGCACAAGCCATGTCAAAGAAACAAGAATAGACATTGGTAAAATTTGAATTATTTGAGATGCACGAAGGAGAAACCATTGACGAGATGTACGCAAGATTCACAACAATAGTGAATGAAATGCGTTCTCTTTGAAAAGCCTATTCAATACAAGACAGGGTAAGAAAGATCATGAGATGTTAAAAATATAAGGCAATGTTAACAATGTTAACAGCTATAAGGCAAGCCAAAAATCTTGAAACACTTCCCCTGGAAGAATTGATAGGAACTTTAAGAGCACATGAAATACTGCTACAAGAAGATAAACCTGCCAAGAAAGGCAAAGCAGTAGCTCTAAAGGCATCTCAAGAAAGCATCATACTACAAACTGATGAAGAACCAAAAGAAACTGGACAAGAAGATGCTGATGAAGAAATTGCTCTTCTCACCAGAAAAATACAAAGAATGATGAGAAGGAGAGATCAAATCAAAAAAGGATTTCCAAATAAAAATCCCAAAACAGAAGTTGATAAGAGCCAGATTACATGTTTTGGTTGCAATAAACTAGGACATTACAAATCTGAATGTCCCTTGAATAAGAAAACACCAAAACAATTTCCTTCCAAAAAGAAATCAATGCTGGCCACATGGGATGACTCAAAAGAATCAGACATAGAAGAAGAAGAAGAAGCCAACATATGTTTGATGGCAGATACAAAAGAAAACGAGGTAATAAATTTTGAATCCTGTTCTCTGTGTGAATTAATGGGAAAAGAATTTGACAACTTGCTAAATGATTCGAACACTCTCATACAAAAATGTAGTTCCTTAAAAGAACAATTTTTTAAAAGAAAAAGAAAAGGCTCAGGCCATGATTGAGATTATGAAAAATACCATTCAAGAACTGAGAGGATCAAAACAGCAAAGTTGTGAAATTCAGAAAGGTCAAGAACGTTCTGCAGCTAAAACGGAGAACGTTCACCTTAAATCTGAAAATGAAATATTGAAAACTGATTTGCTTAATTTTATAAAAGCTACTGAAACTTTTCAGAAAATCATGGGATCACAAATAGGAATATTTGATAAAGCTGGTCTTGGTTTTGATCAATCTCAAAAAACCAAAATATATGAAAACTTTTTTATTCCGGAAAGCAAGATCGAAAAATGCAAAACAAAATGTTCATACTGTAAAAAACTTGGACATTTGGAATTTGCTTGCTATTTCAAAAAACGGGATGAGAAGAATAAGAGCATAAAGATATTTGAAAGAAAAGAGCCAATTTTGAAAAAACCAGAACGTTCTCCAGCCTATTCTCAAAACGGAGAAAGTTCAAGAAGAAAAACTGAACCTTCTCCAGAAAGTTTGAAAAAGGGAGAACGATCCAGAATCTTTACACAATCAAGATTCCAACCTTCGAAAACTCAGATTTCAAAAACAATACCAAGACCAACTGTTAAATGTTCCTATTGTCTCAAATTTGGTCATCAAGAATCAACATGTCATTTTAAAAAGAAAGAAATGATTAAAACTAACTCTCAAGGACCCAAGACAAAGTGGGTACCTAAAGTTAAAGTAACACCTTATGCAGAATGGATTTCAACTTGTCAAGAGAAAGCCATGGTTCTTGGACAGTGGCTGTTCAAGACATATGACAGGAGATAAAAGTTGTTTCATGTCATTTGAAAAGAAAGAAGGAGGTTCTGTAACCTTTGGTAACAACAACCAAGCTCAAACCAAAGGTAAAGGAACCATTGGTAAGAAAAACTCAGCTCAAATTTCTGATGTTCAATATGTAAAAGGTCTGAAACATAATCTCTTAAGCATAAGTCAACTATGTGACAATGGCTTCGAGGTTATCTTTAAACCAAACTTCTGTGAAGTTAAAAAAAAAATTGGCGAACTCATTTTTTTAGGTATAAGAAAGAAAAATCTTTATGTTTTATACCTTGAAGAATTACCTGATGAATCCTGCTTCATGTCCATAAACAAAGATAAATGGATTTGGCACAAGAGGACAGGACACATCAGTATGAAAACTATTTCAAAGATTTCAAAACTAGAACTTGTTAGAGGATTGCCAAAAATCAATTTTGATAAAGATAAAATATGTGAAGCTTGTGCTAAAGGAAAACAAGTTAAAAGCAGCTTTCGTCCAAAAGAGTTTATTTCCTCAAATAGAGTCCTTGAGCTGCTTCACATAGATCTTTTTGGTCCTATTAAAACAACAAGTCTAGGTGGAATGAGATATGGTTTTGTTATTGTTGATGATTACTCTCGATATACATGGGTCTTATTTTTAAAACAAAAGGATGATGTATTTGATGCTTTCAAAAACTTTTGTAAGAAGGTTCAAAATGAAAAAGATTCCAAAATCATTTCTGTAAGAAGTGATCATGGAGGAGAATTCATAAATGCCTCTTTTAAAAACTTTTTTGAAGATCTTGGCATTTCTCATAATCTATCTTGTGCAAGAACTCCTCAACAAAATGGAGTTGTTGAAAGAAAGAATAGAACATTGCAAGAAATGGTAAGAACAATGTTGGAAGAATCAAATGTTGAAAAATACTTTTGGGCTGAAGCCATAAACACTTCATGCTACATTTTAAACCATGTGACAATAAGAAAAATCATCAACAAAACACCATATGAAATCTGGAAAAATAGAAAGCCAAACATTTCATATTTTCACATTTTTGGTTGTTATTGTTACATCTTGAACAACAAAGAAAACCTTGGAAAGTTTGATGCTAAATCAGACAAAGCCATATTTTTGGGATACTCAACTGAATCTAAAGGATTTCGTGTGTTTAATCTCAAAACAAAGGTTGTTGAAATTAGTATACATGTATTATTTGATGAATTTGATGATCTGGAAATGAGCAAGAAAGATGATGAAGAAGAAGAACATTCTGGACAGCAGCAGCAGAATGTTCCCTAGGAAAACCAGACTGATAAACAGTCTCCACTCCATTCTCTTCCAAAAAGCTGGAAAACAATCAGTGATCATCCCCAGGATCAGATTATTGGAAATACAGCTGATGGAATTCGAACCAGAATGTCTTTCAAAGAGGATGACAACAACAACATGGCAATGATCTCCCAACTCGAACCAAAGTCAATCAAAGAAGCCATTGTTGATCAATCTTGGATTAATGCGATGAAAGAAGAACTTCATCAGTTCGAAAAGAATGAAGTCTGGAATCTTGTCCCAGATCCTCAAAACCAGACCATCATAGGAACAAGATGGGTGTTTAGAAACAAACTGGATGAAGAAGGTAAGGTCATTCGTAACAAAGCCAGACTGGTTGCTCAAGGTTACAATCAACAAGAAGGTATTGACTATGATGAAACTTTCGCACCAGTTGCAAGGTTAGAGGCTATACGAATCCTTCTTGCATATGCATCTCATAAACTCATAAAACTTTTTCAAATGGATGTAAAAAGTGCTTTTTTAAATGGTTTTTTAAATGAGCAAGTTTATGTACGACAACCCCCTGGTTTTGAAGATCAATCAAAACCAGACCATGTTTATAAACTTACCAAAGCTCTATATGGTCTGAAACAAGCACCAAGAGCTTGGTATGAAAGATTAAGTTATTTTTTAATCAAAAATGGTTTTTTCATAGGAAACATTGACACTACACTCTTTAAGAAAAATGATAAAAATGATTTACTCATAGTGCAAGTGTATTTTGATGATATAATCTTTGGTTCCACCAATGAAAAAATGTGTGATGCCTTTTCAAATCTTATGCAAAGTGAATTTGAAATGAGCATGATGGGGGAGTTGAGATACTTTCTTGGTTTACCAATTAAGCAGCATGATGATGGCATTTTTATTTGTCAAGAAAAATATACAAAAGATCTTTTAACAAAATATTAAATGAATGAAGCCAAAATCATGACTACTCCCATGCATCTATCTTCTTCATTGGACAAAGATGAAAATGGAAAATCTGTCTCTGAAAAAGAGTATAGAGGAATGATTGGTTCTTTGTTATATCTAACTGCAAGTAGGCCTGATATTGTATTTGCAGTAGGATTATGTGCTAGATTTCAATATGCACCCAAAGAATCTCATTTAATTACTGTAAAAAGAATTTTTAGATATCTTGTTGGTACTACTGATCTTGGCCTTTGGTATAGAAAAGGTTCACATTTTGATCTTGTAGCTTACTGCAACGCTGATTATGCTGGGGATAAAACTGAAAGAAAAAGCACAAGTGGCTCATGCCAGTTCTTGGGAGAAGCTTTAATCAGCTGGTCATGTAGGAAGCAAAACACAATTGCACTATCAACTACTGAAGCTGAATACGTATCAGCTGCAAATTGTTGCTCCCAAGTAATTTGGATAAAGAATCAACTTGAAGACTTCTCTGTAAGTTATTCTAATGTTCCAATTTACTGTGATAATACCAGTGCCATAAATTTGTCTAAAAATCCAATTCAGCATTCTAGATCTAAGCACATTGAAATCAAGCATCATTTCATTAGAGATCATGTTAGCAAGAAAAACATTGAATTAATCTTTGTTGATACCCAAAATCAGCTTGCTGATGTATTTACAAAGCCTCTTGTTGAGGAGAGTTTTAATTCAATAAAGGAAAGACTGAAAATCATGAGAAATCCAGTGAAATCTCATTAAAACTACTTCTGCAGAAAACGGAGAACGTTTATCAATCTCCGTGTTTCAGGCAACTTTCTCCGTTTTTAAATCAACTTTCTCCTCTGCGTGTTACTTCCTCTCTGCGCATGCAAAAAGGAAAAGGGGAGTTTTGGCATTTAATGCTCTTGTCCCCTACCTCCAAAAACGTCCTGACACCCTTTCAAAGGAGTGGCGTTACGTCTTTTCAAAACCTCCTTCCCTAGGTTTCACTCATCATTATCTATTCTCTCTAAAAAGGCAATTCTGTCTTTGCAGTTTCTCACAAACCCTTCAGAATCCTTCCCTTCGTCTTCTTCTAAATCTTTCTGCCTTTCTGAAAAAACTCAAATGGCCAGAACTAAATCCAGTGCTCGTAAAAATACACGTACTAAATCACCATCACCACCACCTTCTTCTCCATTTCGCTATCGTTCACCTTCCCCACCACCCAGACCCTCTCCCATCAAAATGGCATTTTCTTCATCAGAATCCTCATCCTCGTCTTCACGGGAATCAAGCCCTATCCCTCTTCCTATTAAACCACTCGCAACGATTTTTCCTCCTTCTCACCCTAAATTTGTACCCAACACTGCTCAAGTTCCTCCTCACTACTAAACACCACTAAACCCCCAAAACGAAGGTCTATGCGAATTCTTTCTGGAATGGGGACGTCGAACCCTAAAAAAACTGATGCTTCCGTGTTTATAATTTCTGACTCTAATGAGGAAGAAATGGATGTCCCTCTTTCTAGTGTTCCAGCAACCTCTCAACAAAAAACATCCCAAACACAGTAGCAAACTCCCGAACCTTCATTTACAACTCCTCCCAATCAGAAGAGAAAGAAGTTAAATGAAATCGCCTCTCCATCCAAACCATCTCAACCCCCCTCTAAAACTATGAAGAAAAAATCTGTTGTAACCCTCTCTCAATACCTAGCTAGGAAGAATCTGAAGATTTCCCAGATAAGTAAAACTAGGGCACCAAAATAGCTCAAAACGAAGCCATCTCCTTCTACCCCCTTACCACTCCTTCTGCCCCTCCAAATGTTTCTTCTGCCCCCCAGACTATTCCTTCTGCCCCCATTCTACTCCTTCTGCCCCCCA
>JBBPBO010000005.1:35340293-35355357 GCA_037974295.1 Cicer cuneatum | reverse complement strand
CCCAAACGTTTCTTCTGACCCCCACACTGTTTCTTCTGCCCCCCACACTACTCCTTCTGCTCCCCAACATTCTCCATCTGACCCTCAAAACCATCCCTCTAATTCCCCTCTCTGCAAATAAAATTTTCAAGGAGAAATGGGCTGATCATCCTATTGGAGTGGGACGGGTTGTCATGTTTGACAATCTGGTCGTTGATGGAAATGCTATAAAACATCACACTGATGTTTTAGGCTGGACTTCCTTCCTTCAGACATCAGAATGCTATTACCCAAATGTAATCAGGGCATTCTACTGCCAAGCAAAGACTTTCCCTGATAAGTCCCTAATCATCTGCAAAGTTAAAGGGATTGAAATCATCCTAACCCCTGAAACTATGGCCATAATTCTGAATCTTCCCACTGAAGGGCCTGTCATTTTTAGAGAAAAATGGTATAATGCTTTAAATCTGAACAAGACAGAGGTACTCTCTGATCTGTTCCTAGAAAGGTCTACACGACAACTCTCAACCTTCCTCAAACCCCTTCCCA
The DNA here is from genome assembly GCA_037974295.1 of Cicer cuneatum. Taxonomy (NCBI): domain Eukaryota; kingdom Viridiplantae; phylum Streptophyta; class Magnoliopsida; order Fabales; family Fabaceae; genus Cicer; species Cicer cuneatum. The sequence goes on along the minus strand of JBBPBO010000005.1, from coordinate 35,354,829 downwards.
AAATTTTCAATAGCATCAGTCATCACACCATACTTCCCCACTGTGGAAGTCATGAGTATGTCTCTGATAATGATGCCCTTGTAATCCATCACCTTTTAAACTGTAAGCGCCTAAACCTTCCACACATAATCATCAATCATATGATTACTGCAGCCAACAAGGATTACAGGAAGAATACTGTCCCTTATGGGATGATTTTGACCAAGATATTCAGGCATTTTCAAATCCCTCTAAGTAATGAGAAAAGCTTGATCAAAATCTCCATGTTTTCTTCAAAAAAACATTTCTCATATGAAGAAAGCTACGTCTGAGGCAAGTGCTCCTTCATCCTTTCCACCTTCACTAAAAAGGAAACGCTCCTCAAGGAAAAGAGTTGCTGATCCTGCTCCAATCCCAGCCTCACCACAGCCCTCACCAGACCTTCCTGAAGCAGCAGAAACTACTCAAGAATGTTCTGTTGAAAACAGAGAAAGCTCTCTTGTTCCAACACACCTTCCTCACACTTTCTCCGTTTTTCACCCAACTATAACCTTGTCCTCCACAAACTTTCTCCACCACATCCATTCACCCATAGACGACATGTGCACTCTCCTACCACATCAGCACGTCTCCTCTATGTCACCCCTCTTCATTTCCCCACAGAAAACCAATCCTTCTCTCTTTGGGATAAGTCAATTCTTGACTTTTTCTGATACTCCTGGACCATCCATTAATCAGAAATCCAATCCCTCACCTTCTGCCTCCACTCCTCCAACTTCCACTCATCCTGCTTCTGCTATGCCTCCTCCTCCTCCACCAAAGGAACCTACGAACTCTGAGATCATGGCTGCCCTACAAACTATTATGGCACGCCAAACTCAGCAGGATTTAGAGTCGACCCTCCTGCGCACATGGATAAAAGAACAACTTGCTCCAAAGCTTGGACTTGTTCCTCCTCCTATTCATCATTCTCCATCTCCTCAACCTGTTGCTAATCTTGCCAAGTCCTCATCTTCAGAAGGATCTTCACCATCCTTGGCATCTTAGGATCTTTTTCTCCTACCTTTTTGTTGTGACAAAAGGGGATAATTAATTTGAAGATTTTAGATTAAGTTTTAGTCCTTAATTAGATAGAAGTCCTTGTGTATTTGGTACTTCAATGTAATTGTCATTGATATCTAATGAAATGTCTTTATGAATGCATTTGCTGAATTGATTTATCTTTTGAAATTGCATGATTTATCTTCTGTTAAATTTAAATCACTGCACAAATTGAAGGGGAGCTTTCAAGCTCTTTCAAAATTAGAATCAAAATTAAAATCTAAATTAACATGATTGTTAAGACAAACTCTCAATCTTAAAGTTTTGATGAAAATAAACAAAGGTTAATTAAAAGATTGTTAATTATGATTCTAAGTATATTGTTAATTTAACCTGTGCTTTTGAGTGTGTTAATTCAAAGATAGGTTTCAAAAGAATCAAAGAAAACAGCAGCAGAGAACATTCTTCACATTCTGGAAAACGAAGAATGTTCGCCAGGCTGTGACAGCATAAAGACCCAACTTTCTCCATCACGTAATTAAAGTTGTTGGCTCTGGAAGTTACATGAATATGATCACTACATGGCAGAGAACACATAGGATCTATTCAAATCAAAGAGGACATTCGAATTGCAAAAGAAAAAGAATCTCAAACAAGCCTGTCCAGACAGTTCTGGAAATGACTGTCAAGACTGTTAAAACAATCTTGAAGTCAAAGTCAGTTTCCAATATGGCCACAGAAACGTCCAGATTGATTATCAGCCTCCAAGGATACCTAAAGTACTAAAAGTCCAGAATGATCATCAATCTCCAGTCAGTTTTTTAAAAGCTTCAGTACAAGCTTCTTACATCAAGCTTTCATGATCGTTTTCAATCTGTTTTGAATGGTTCAAAGCTTCAGTTAAAACTAGCAATATTATATCTTATCAGAAGCATTAGAGGATCATTAAATATTCAAGAAAGTTGGATTCAAAACGCAATATACAGCTCAGCCTAAATAGAAAATAAAAAGAGTCAAAAGTGGATTATTTTTATTTAAAAATAATGCCTCTGGTCAAGTCAGATAAAGGCATTAACAACGGCTATATTGGCCTTCATTAAATGCTCTCAAGCCTATAAAAGGAAGGCCACAACTCAAGGAAAACTCAGAAGTTCAAGTGCTAACAAGTTTCTCCAAATCATTCACATTCACATACTTGAAATTCTGCAAATCATTTACAGAATCAGTTGTAGATAAATTCTTCTTACTCTGATATATTCATACTGATTTATCTGTAAAAGAATCGAAATCTCAAACAAGAGTTGAGACATTTCAGATTCTAAACAATCTCATTATTATTGTAAAACTCAAACTATAAGAGTTTAATATAGTTTGAGGTAGATTGTAAGAAATCCTATCAAGACAGATAGGTGATTTGATTAATCTGATACCAGGTGGAATTAGATTAAGTTCTGTAAACAAAGATCAAGGTTGATCTAGGCTAGGTGTTGTAAAACCAAGAAGGTTCTTGTTTTAAACACTTAGTGGAAAATCTCACAATTGTGGGGACTGGACGTAGCCCAAGTTGGGTGAACCAAGATACATCTGTGTGTGGTATTTCTTATCTTTAATCTCCTTATCAAGTTTGATTGTTTTTAAGATTAAAATACAAAACCGTTTTTCTGTTTTACACACTATCTGAACGTTCTCCGTTTTCTGATAGTTTAAGAACGTTCTCCATTTTTTTGCTTCCTTAATCAAGAACTTTCTTGAGTTTAAAACTGAAGTTTTTCAGAAAATTTAAAAAAGGGAGATTTACAATTCAAACCCCCCTTCTTTGTAAATCAATTTTGCTACTTCAAGGTATACCACTGATTGTACTAGATTCGACATTACCTACGTCGTGGGACTATTGTGCAAGTTTTCCAATAGACCTAGTATGGAGCATTGGCACGCTATCTAAAGAGTCATGAGATACCTAAAAACGATCATGAGTCTAGGATTACATTATCAAAGGTTTCCTGCCATCCTTGAAGAATACAGTGATGCTAATTGAAACACCTTGTCAAATAACTCCAAAGCAACCAGAGGCTATATTTTTAGTATAGCTGGTGGTGTTGTATCTTGGAAATCAAAGAAACAGACGATACTGGCTCAGTCCATTATGGAGTCTGAAATGATAGCACTAACTACTTCTAGTGAAGAAGCGAGTTGGTTGAGATGCTTGCTACCTAAGATCTCTTTATGGGAAAAACCAATGCCAACTATGTTGATCCACTATGATAGTACCGCAGAAATGGAAAAGATTGAGAATCGTTATTACAACGGTAAGAGACGACAAATACGTCGTAAGCACAACACTGTTAAAGAGTTACTTTCTAAAAGAGTTGTTATAGTGGATCATGTACGCACTGATGTGAATTTAGGAGATCCTTTGACGAAAGGGTTAACTAGAGAGAAAGTCCTAAATACATCCAAAAGGATGGGATTAATGCCTATAGAGTCACTCATGATGGTAACCCGACCTAAAAGATTGGAGATCCCAAGAATTAGGTTCAATGGGTAATAAAAAGTTGTGAAGTGATATGAGATGAACATGCTATTATATATCAGAGAAGCGTGATTCCTGAAGCAAAGATAGGATGGGATAATAGAAACTCTTAATGAGGTTTATACTTTATGTGGAGTGAAATACCTAGCTAAAGGAGTACTCTTGATAGACTCACCTATGTGAATGTGGAAATGGGGCTGCTTCCTATGGAATTTTGAAGACGAATTCATGGAGCATTCACTATAATGGGATGGACGTGCAAAGCCATTAACGCACGAGATTTTTGAAAAGATTGTGTGTGGATTTAATGTAAGAGATAGAGTTCAAGACTATGAGTCACTCTTGTTGAATCTGAATCTCACTTACTATGCAAAGGTTCAAGTCAAGAGACATCTTTGTTTATGCACAATCTTATAGAAGTTTTCGACGCTACTTCAGAAACATATTTTTTAATTCAATTGGGGGATTGTAAGAACATAGAGTATGTTAGTGTGTTAATTTAAAAATTGTTGAAGTCCCACATTGGAAAACTCTCATAAGTTGAATAGTTTTCATCACTATAAAGAGTGTCAAAACTTTTGTTGAAGTCCCAAATTGGATAGAAAACATATGTGAGTTTGCTTTCATTACTATATAAAGAATGTCAATCTATTGTGAAAAGCACACCAAAGTTGGATGCACTTCTTTCCTTTCTTCACTTCAATTTTTAGTGGCTATAATACCATTTTCTTTTATATCAGTTTTTATGCCGTAGTCCCTTAAATCTTCGATTTTTGAGTGATTATAATACCATTGTCCTTTTAGAACAGTTTTTATGTCGTAGTCCATTCGATTTTGAGTGGTCCTAATACCATGGTCCTTTTAGAGCGGTTTTTATGTTGTAGTCACTTAGTGGTCCTAATACCACAGTCCTTTTAGAGCAGTTTTTATGTCGTAGTCCCTTCGATTTTGAGTGGTCCTAATACCACAATCCTTTTTAGTGGTTTTTCTGTGTCGTAGTTATTTTAATTTATGAGTGGTCATAGTACCATATTGTGAGTGGCTTTAACGGCCATATTGAGGGTGACTTTAATCATCATATTGAAAGTGGCTTTAATCTTCATATTGATGGTGTAATTCTAACAAAGTTTTCTACAGTGCAGTGGAACTATGATGCAGTGTATCTGGGTTGTTTTGTGTGGAGGACTTCGTGGTTGATAGTCTGCCTTATACAATTTGGGCAGTGCCGTGAAAAGTCTTAAAGAGAGCGACCTAGTCCGTGAATCAACCCAATAATATTTTCAGTGGCATAAATCGATTTTCAAACAGTTCTCGAAATTCAAAAACAACAATAAATGAACAGGAAATGTTGCACTTGAAAGGTGAAGTGTGCGATTTGAATGAAGAAGAGATATTAGCCAAAAGAGATTGTTCAGCTCAATTACATAGTTTGTCATCCTTGCAGAATAGCATCCTGCATCAAAGGATGAGAGTTCAACAGTTAAAGAAGGGTGATGCAAATTTAAAGTTCTTCTACGGTTGTATTGAGAAAAAAAAAACTATAAAATAATGAATTTCTAAGCATGGAGATTGCTTGAGTTAGCTAGGGTTGAGAATTTTGAAGAATTAAAATGTGAGGTCATGGGTTATTTCAAGGTACACTTTGAGGGAAGATATTGGAATAGGCCAACATTGGATAATTTTACTTTTAATCTGATCAGCGGAGTGGACAATGCATCATTGATTGTTATGTTTTCAAAGGAAGAAGTACGAAATGCAATATGGGACTGTGACATTTTGAAGAGTTTCGAGTTGGATGGGGTAGCATTTGGCTTTTTAAAAGAGTATTGGGAAGACTTCAAAGGTGATTTCCTTAGGTATGTCTTTGAATATTTTGCTTATGATAGCATTGTTAAAAGAAGTAACATTTTGTTTATTGTTCTAATTCCTAAGAGAGAGAGGCCTTAAAAAATTAGAGAATATCAACCTATCTCACTCATTTGTTCTATGTATAAGGTGGTGGCTAAGTTACTAGAAAATAGATTGCAAATAATATTTCACAAAATCATCTCATATACCTTGTCAGCGTTTGTAAAAGATGGACAAATTTTGGATGAGATCTTGATTGCCCATGAAATAGTCGATGAGGCTAAAAAGAAAAATAAGAAGACAGTAATTTTTAAAGTATATTTTGAAAAAGCATATGATTTGGTAGACTGAAACTACTAACCGTTTATCATGAAAAAAAATGGGATTTTGTGATAAATAGAGAAATTGGATAGCAGAATACCAAAGTTTGCAACTGTCTCATTATTTGTATTCAACAGCCCAACCATGAAATACAGGATTGGGATGGGGTAAAGGCAAGGAGATCCCTTACCATCATATTTAGTCCTTTTGGCAGAGGAAGGGTTGAGAGCCTTATTGAAGAAATATAAATAATTAGGGTATTTAGCAGACTATAAGTTCAAAAACCTAGGATGCCACATCTCACTCTTCAGTTCGTTAACGATACCATTTTAGTTGGATCTTAAAGTGGGGAGTATATTAAAACCATCAAGGTCAACTTACATTTATTTTTGTTGGTTTCAGGTTCAAAAGTGAACTTTCATAAAAGATGTTTGTTTGGAATAAATGTGTTGGTTTGATGATTAGTTACAAAATACGGCGAACATTTTGAATTGCAAAGTGGGGAAAATCCATTTTTTAATACATTTATGACGTCTCTATTTCTTTCAAAAATAGTTCAATCTTCTCATTTGGTTTTGTTATGTGCGTTTGCCGTGATGGCTTCTATCCTTTTTTTGGCAACAAAATTGTCGTAATTCTCTAAATTTTCCTTTTATCGTTTTGTATTTGACCCGGGAGGAATCATTTAATTTGATTTTATATTTTTCTAGTCCTTTAGTTCTAATGCGATTGATTTATTCTTTTCATTTTTCTTGTATTTTGTTGTCAAGAGGGTTGTTAAGATTAAATATTTTGGTTAGTAAGTTAGGTAATTACTTAGTTGGTTACACTTGTTTTGTTAGTTGGTTAGACTTAGTTAATTCGATTGTTAAGTTTAAAACACGCTCTATAAAAAGAAGAGTTTTTTTGTCCCTTGTTTGTCTATCTTTTACAATCATTCAATAGAAAATATTCTAAGGAATTTTGCTTCATATCATCAAGTTTTCAAACTTATTTATTCTATGAGATGAATTTTCATCTCTTTGATTTTGTGATTTATAACATATTATCTTATAGAAGTCATCATTACTGTCTTTTATATATTTATATGAATTAGACTTTTACCCGTGCATCTCACGGGTAAGTAATAATAAATAAAACTTGCAAAAATTAAATGTTAAAAATAATTTAACATTGGTATTTCAAACGTTTTCAAGCAACCCGTTAATGTGCATTACATTTTACACATTATTCCATGCATGAACGTACATGAAGCAAATAATGATTACAGTGGATGTTTGAAAGATGTACGTATCTCATGTGAAAAAACAATGAATGGCGCACACAATGTGTATAATTATGGGCACATGTTTTAAAATTTGACTTTCGCACGATTACAATATAGTAATGACAAATTTTTGTTTCTCATAAAGTTCTTCATTAGCCACATGGATATTTGAAATGTTAGAATAATTGCGTGAAATGACTTTTTAGGTTATGTATAATAATTTAAGAAAACTATTATTTGGAACGAAGGCAAAAGCACAAGAAAACGCAATTTCTCTGTCTTTCATTTAAAAAATATTAAAAGATAAAATAAAAAATTAACACTTCATCCCTCCAAATAGAAATATCCTTCAAAACCACTTCTTCTGAGAGAAATGCAGAAAATGGTAAAATGAAAATCATAATCCAAAATATTTTTCACTGAGATCAAACACAAAAATTAACAAGATAATTCATTTCCTTTGTGGTATCGAATGCTAGCCCCATGATCTCATATCCAATAACCGAAAAGTCACTATCTTGTGTTGAAATTATTGATTATTTGATAAATTCTTTTGGAGCCAATCAAAGAAGTACGTAGCACCAAATCATAAATTATTAGAGGAATCTTCATTAGTTTTCTATTTTTACGTTTTGAAACTTGAAAAAGGAGATAATGTATGAGTGAGATACCTTGTTGTCCATTTAGTGGAACCTAGATAACCAATCCTTAATATGTTATAGATATGCAATAAAATCAAAAACCCTTCAACAAGATATAATTAGAGCACACCACACACACACACTTGTATAATAGTTGGTCAGGATGTTTATGGTATGACCATATTTTAGAGTCGCCATTCCATACCCATTAGGGTCCGCCACTAGGGATTGGAGGGATGGTAAGAAAACAAATTTGTTGTAGATAATGAGCTTTTATGTCCCCTATTGACGTTCCTCTATGCTCTTCCATGTCTTCTCCTACGATGACCTTGGCTAAACAGACAACAGTATGCACGGTTGGACCCGCCAACATGTCTTCTGCATAGATTTTCCAAAACGGTGGGCTCGTGACGATCACGATGGGAATTTTGTAACCTATGGAATGGTAGCTTCCTTGTAATGTGAACGCACTCCTGGAAGTTGGCGTCAATCATGGTAGGACTCCTATAGACACAAGTAACAAGTTTCATGTAGACTATCGAGTTGTTCGCGTCATCAATGTCCCATAAACCCTCACTTTTGTCTTCATGGTACTGGAACTCCAAATCATCCATCGAGTTTGCCCTATAATCCTAGGAAAATGGGGGTGGGAAGTAACCCGCCATCTACAACACACATACACACACACACACATATATATAACACAACACGATTATTCACATAACACACCATTGTCAAATATGTCTCTCAGATCAAGCATCACTATAATGCAATCTTTAACTATACGTAGGCATAGCCTCTAAACGTTGTCAAGGATATCCTCCCAATTTCAAAGATCAGATATCACTAGACCACATTGCCATAAACTTCCTTCCAATTTCAAAGATCAGACACCACCTGACTTCACATGGACTCGAAGTGTAGTCTAGTAACATCTAAAATAATCCCTCCAATTTGTTATTAACTAGTCACCTAGATGGAGTGCCATTAATTGTATTTTTTATCCCCCACTTCTATTCTAGTAACACATAACAAATATAATCAATCCAATAAACAATGCACAAACAATTAATAAAACATCTCCCAAAGAACATTAAGATTAATCACATGATAAACTATGTAAGGCCCATGTAGCCTAATAATAACCTCATGAGATGAATTGGAATGTTATCTCTCCTTAGGTTTTATTTCTAGTAAAGTTTGAGTCACTCTACATATATATATATATTAACTATTTTACACTAAGTGTCCTAACGTGTATGGAATCTTGTCCCATCTTTGGTGGCTGATAAAAGTATTGAAAAAGTGTGACTAAACAAACCTTCAAAGGTACATCTCGAATGGTACCTCCAACGAAAATCCTGCTTAAATCATAATTACCGATAATTCTCCATGAGTTTGAATATCTAACTAAATTTTAAGGTAACCCTACGACATTATAATAACTTAGGACACTAGTGTTTACAAGGAAATACAATTCATAAAATGCCTCTAAACCTATCCCTAACAGGGACCTAGTAATGATAAAAAAATCCTAATTCAAAATGAAACCCTAATTCGGAATAACAACATTTATAAAAGTTTTTAATTTAGTTTGAGACAATTTGGGCATGCCCCTAACATCCTAATAACCTTAAGGATGTAAAGAAATAAATTAGACATTATCTCTTTAAGGTTTTTATGATGATACCCTAACTCCTCCAAAAGATCAAACAAAACCTTATCACACTGATAACTCGCTCAAACCGGGACAAGAACCTCAAAAACACTCAAACTCACTAAATTTTTAGAGAGAGAGAGTCTGGAAACGAAAAAGTTAGCGAGAGAGAGAGAGGGGATTGTGGGAAATTAGTGAGGAGAAAAGGGTTTGGCAACTATATTTATAGCACGTCCTCCTTGCATTCGCTCAACGAATTTGGTCTTTCTGGAAAAAAAATTTCTAGCTCATCCAGAACACGCCATGTGTCCTAGGCAAATCCATGCATGACATGTGTTTCTTGAAGCCTAAGCCTGTTGACACGTTTAGAGTACATGAATTTCGTTTAGTGAAATTATATTAGCTTAATGAATTGTCCTGGCCTAGCTAGGCTAAGCTTGAGTCAGCATAATTCTCTTAGCAAAATATGGATTCACTTAGCGAATTTATGTCGGCCAAGACACATTTTTCTTTTTTCTTGCCCATGTAACCTTTCTTAATCAAGAAGTAAGCTCCTTAAATCAATCCTAATACATTCTAAACTCATCATAACACTTAAGATCGATTATAATCGCCTTTTAACTTCTATAAATGAAAATTGGGTTGTTACAGTATGGGATTTCCCCGATCATGATGACGTAATTGAGGTTGTTGGGTTGATTGAAATTACTAGAGCTACAAGTATCATATCAAGATTCAAGTTGCCCTAGTTCCCAAAACGGCCAAAAACAATATCGAAGTCGATGTTCTCCTAAGATTCAAATAATTAGAAGTGTGTTCCTCCTTGTTATAATAATATTCTTTGAAGTTAGAAGCATAAGAACCATGTTCTTCGCTTTCATCGACAAAAGCGTAAGCATGATATCTCTCCAATGTATTGTTACTAATCACATGATGAAAGATATGAAGATTAATGTTATAGAAAAGAAGCTTGAAAGTTTGGTAGAGAGATAAACAAGTAAATAATCATTTTGGTTCCTATATATGTGAGAGATATCAAAATAGTCATTGAATGTATGAAAAATACAAAAAGATACCTAAACATGTTTTTTATTATTCATTTTGGTCCTCAAATATCTCTTTAGTTAGTCATGTTAATCTTATATATGTTTTTCGTTGGTCAACATATGTACATTTTTTTTTTTGAAATATTAGTAATTATTTGTTAATTTTTGTTAGATGAGAGGAGTGGAACCATGCATTACATCTTTGTCACTTTAACTCCCCCAAACCATAGTGTACATAGTTGGCAGATAATTGTGATTATGAGTTTGATCTTTTTTTATAGGTCGATTATGAGTTTGATTTCTAATAAATGCATATGTGGTCATTAATATTTCCTAGTTCTTCAAGCACGTGATCAGAATTTGATTATTAACCGGTTAGTATGAAATAACATTTTTTTTAAAGAAATCAACCCATAAGTAAATCTATGTACCAATTATAACGTGGAAAAAAAAGAAGCTAATACGAGTAATTGAGTATATACTATATAGTACATTGCCCGAAAATTAAACACCAAATTATTACTATCTCCAATCTCATATATCAAAAAAAAAATTGAATCAACAAATTTAGGTAATATATTAGTTTAAATTTTAAATTAAATACATTTTTTTTCTGTTTATCAAATTTTTGATACATAATATCGGAGATAATATTAGAGAAAATTAAACACCAAACTCTTAGTTAGATGCGTAATGATGATCTTAATTCATTAGCTAAAAAATTTACCAATCGAACGCGCTTACTCTTTCCAGAAGCAATCCTTCTGGAATTGTCATAGTTTCAAATTTCATCTTTGGTTAGGTAAATGTTGACAACTTGTAGTCCCTTTTTTTTTTTTAACATGCAAGATTGAACGAGAACGGGTCGTTTTTTTGCACCAAGTGACTAGTACAAAGCAAATTTTGCCACAAGATTTTTGCTTATAATACGGTTGAATATGATTCTTTTAAAATGTGAAATTGATAAACTGAATGAATTAATAATTAAATTATAACTATTTATGATAATTATGTATACATAATTTAAACTGTTTATTTAATTAAAATTGTTGATATTATTTTCTGTATTCCTTAAATTAAATTGTTCATTTAAAAAGATCTCAATAAATTCATTACGGTGTGATAGCAGTATCAACACAATATTTTCAGAAAGAAAAAAACACACAATACAGGATGCGTAATCTTTTTATTTTTTTATTTTTTACAAAGGATACGACAATCTTTTGTCAACTAATTTTTTGGCACATTTTTTCAACTTGAGTTACTTACTCAAACCATATACGCATTGAACTCTTTTATTTATTATTTTCCATCGATATAGTAACTTGTTTTAGGAGTACTAAGATAACGGAATACGTTTTATAGAAAAGTCAAATCAAAGAAAGGGAGACAGCAAATTCGTAAAAATTAAAATAATTAATTAAATTAACAAAAAATATAACAAAACACACTTTCAAATACACTCATTATTATTGGTTTAAATTCTCAATGGTCTCGTTAAATTTATACCAAATCTACAACATTTAGTATGACCCATTTGAAGTATGCTTGGATTATTCTTGACATATCTTGTTCTTTGAATGACTCTCTTTTATTATTTTGATTTAATTGCAGTTTTCGTCTCTATTTTTACTGATTCATGAAATTAGTTCCTCTATTTTAAAAGTTGACAATTTTGATATTTTTTTAAATTTATTAACTAAAAATTGATGATGTGAGATACTTTAAATAAAATGACATATGATATAATAATGAAGTAATTAATACCCATAAAATTGAAATAAAATACCATAAAGACTTAGGTTTCAACTTCATAAATTTTCATATTTTTAATTTAACTAATGACATATGAATAATTAATGCATGTAGATGGTTCTATATCATAGAATCGTATGTTAGGTCATTTAAAATATGTCAAATCATTATTTTTGAGTTCAAAAATCTGATGTATGAACCAAAACTGTCGAATTTTAAAACAGATGACCAATTCCTTAAATTGGTAATAATATAGGAACCAAAACTACAATTAAGTTTATTACTTTTATATATATTTATTTTAGCTTTTTCAGAAAAAGTATGTTTGGATTGAAGATTTTTTAGAGGAGAATTTTGATATATATCTTAGATTTAAAAAGAATTGAAAGAATAAATAATTATATAAATTTTAATCACACTTTAATCTATTTTTAAAAATATTTTATAACATACTAAATATTTAAAGAAAAACAAGTCCAGATGAAATGTCAATGGGTTAACGTACTTAATACTTGACTTTTTCTTTTGGGGATTAGATTTATGTCCTTCAATTTGTTTTTAATAAATTCTTCGCTAAAAACTATATGAGATTGGATGAAAAATTGAAGTAAATCCTTTGACAATTTAAATAAGTCAATCCCTTTGATCTACACATCTGACACAAACTTATTTAATATATAAAATTTGCTAAATAGTTTTTTTCAAGAAATAATTATTCTATTAGTCTTTAATTTTGAGTTTACGTTTGTTTTGGTCGGAACTCACATTTATTAAGAAACGTAAGAGATTTTTCAATAATTAAGATCCATAGAAAAATTTATTTGCGAATGGAAATTTTTTTACCGGAATCTAAGCCGAGAATAGTTTCTGGATGTACATGCAAGCACTTCCATGTTTCAGTTAATATTATTCTATTGGTCAACGATGAGATAAGTTTAGAATGCAACGTGTGCCGACCTAAACTTTAAAATAATATATAATAATTTCCATCATATTTTTATAAAAATTAGTAGCGAATAAATAAAAGTGCTTTTAGAGAAGAAAAAATTTATGAATTATTTATAATATCACATTTCTCAAAATACATATAGAACATTTTAAATTTACTTTTTTTCTCTTATTATACAGTGTAATCTCCATAAACTTCATTTAACTATAATTTTTTAATTTAATTCCAAAAACTTACTAGTACTTATATGGTTTTCACACAAAAAGTTGTTTCTAATTAAATAAGTAAAAGTAAAATACAATTTACAACTCTTATTTTCAGTATCATTTATCATATATGAGTTTCTCCCAAACTTGAACTTCAAGACTCATTAACCTATAATAACTGCGATTTCGCAACACAGAGCCAAACCTATCAAACATAAACAACAAATGATGTGAATTTCAAAATCATGTTGATAGTATAATATAAGTAAGAAAAACACGCAATTAATCATAATAAAATTGTATCATTACAAAAACATTATTCAAGGAAACATATCACGTTATAATGTCTTAATCACTCAACAAAAATCAATACATTTCACTATAACATCAAATCATCTAAGAGAAATTATTATTGCATACGATACATATTAATCACAACAAAACAATCACAAGAAAATGCAATGATATGCATGAGGTTAGAATCTACTTCACAATGTGGTATCATTATAACTATGAAGTACTTTGTTAGAAGGCTTGATATTACGCCGCCACCAGAGTGGACGGATAATTCAAATTGGTCATGTTCTCACAGACCCCCTCAACTCAACCTGATACACATATACACGACAATCGAGTTAAGCGTGTGTTGCATGGTAGCTTTCGACATTTGGAGTGCTACAATTTTATTATGATTGATTTTCATTGAGTGATTTCCAAATAATGTTTTTCCTTAAATAATGTTTTGGTAACGATACAATTTTATTATGAATGATTTTCGTTGAGTGATTTCCAAATTTCTCCTTTTAATTTTTCTCTCTTCTCACTTTCTTCTCTGCACCTCAAATCAAATAATTATTTTAAAGAGTACATTGGAATTTCATATTACACCCTTCTTATGTTTGTAACACATCATTGTTTTTATAGACACTATGGGAAATTGAATGAACAAATAGAGGAAAAAAATAAACAAATTTAAAAATAATTAAATCTAAAATAAATAGATGATTTTTTCAACACATTTTTCATATCTAAAAAAAATAGATCCGAAGTTATTAAAAAAATATAGATGAAGAAAAAGATGTAAAACAATCAGCAATTAAAGAGAAAAAATATAAAAATAACTAAATATAAAATAAATAGATGATTTTTTCTACTAATTTTTTCGGATCTAGAATAAAAAATAGATAGATCTGGAATTACAGAGAAAAATGCAAGATGAGAAGCAACATATAACAGATCTATAATTTGTTCTTTTTTGTTCAAATTTAGAAAAACTTACGAGAATAGGAAAAAAAA